>RJWM01001930.1:101733-140216 GCA_004363535.1 Dasyprocta punctata | reverse complement strand
ACTTTGTTCGGTTTCAGCCAAAATTATGTTTCACTTTTTTTTTTAACATCATGCTGCTTTGCTTTGTGTGAAGTAGTCACAAAAGGTTGTCAGTGTCAAATTAGAGTATATTTTTATTCATGTTACTGAATTGAAATGCTCAGCATTTTATAGTTTCCTTGAATATGATGGACTCTGTATTTTAATTCATCTACTGAAATCTTTCCATGTAGGTTGTGATAAATTTTCCTCAAGTATTACGATTTAATATTTCCATTAGTTTTATATTCTGAATACTACAACTCTTCCATTTCTAAGTGTTAACCTGGGATTTACATAACCACCCTCTATTTTTGTATCATGATATTGTAAGGCAGCCACATAATATAAACATCATGTTCTATCAAAATAATGAAAATAAATTCTGCCAGGTGAGATGGCACACACCTTTCACTCCACCACTCAGGGGAACTCAAGCAGGAAGTTCAGAAATGTGAGTCCCATGTAGCGACTTACTGTGATGTTCCCTCAAAATAAAAAATAAATAAAGGTCTGAGAATGTTAGCACAGTATGAAAGCTCTGGGCCCCATCTCCAGTAAAAACAAAGCAATGAAACAAGCAAACAAACAAAAGAAAGTCTAAGTTCTTTAAAATGAATATTTCACTGTTTCTTTTTTCATCTTTGAGTTTGGAATTAAAAGAATTATAAGCAGTCTTGGAATTAAAAGAATTACAAGAATTAAAATCAATCTAGTATATATATTACTTACATAACTAATAGAAAAAAATCTATGACATATTACATCTTCAACAAATGTGTTGAATGTCTGATGAAACCACTGGTCAGAAAACTAAGATCCCTCTGCTGTAGAATATCTGTGCACCCTTGTCACTGGCTTCCCACTATTCAGAGAGAAAAGCTGTCAGAATATTATCCACTGAGTATATGACTGGTCACAGCAGTGCAACTGACTTGGGTTGCGAAAGCCACACAGTCCCTTCCACTGGCTCTCATGGTTAACCAGTCATAGGACCACATGTAAGAGAAAAAATAAACTCTGTTACTTCAGGAGGAATCTAGTAAAAAATGTGTGGCTGCCTTTAATCCATGATAGTCTGCCCTCTCGTCACAAAATATTTACATTTCTTCACGAGCACAATGTAGTTATCTCATTTTCAGAGCTTCAGAGTTTCAATTATAGCATCAGGCATAATCACATCTCTAAGGCATAGTCTGGTGGAGATTAGAGCACTAAGAAAAAGCTTCTCCCAGTTCAAAGACCTGTCACCAAAGAGTGCAGGGCAAATTTTTTCTTCCGTCCTTTTCCACATATAGTTACCATTATCAGACATGTACAAAAAAGCCAGAATAGATATTTCTATTCAAAAAAGGGAAGATGTGTTGTAGGCAATGAAAGTTCTGAAATAAAGATATTAGGTGTGATAAAAGTATATGTTGAATACTTAAATTAAAAATAACTAGTATAAACCGGGCGTGGTGGCACACGCCTTTAATCCCAGCACTCGGGAGGCTGAGGTAGGAGAAGCGTTGTGAGTTCGTGGCCGGCTTGGGCTACAATGTGAGTGCAAGACCAGCCTGAGCTACATAGTGCGACCCTGCCTCAAAAACTAGGACTGGGAGTTTGGCTCAGTGGCTTAAGCACCTGTCTGGCAGGCATGAGGCTGTGAGTTCAATCCCCGGTGCCGCAAAAAAAAAAAAAAAAAAAAAAAAAAAAAAAAAAAAAAACCTAGTATAATAAAAGGCATGCTGTCATTACCCCCCCTCGAAGTATTCCCCTTCACTTTGAACACACCTATAACATTGTTCTTGCCCTTTTATTAAACAGTTTTTTCAAGTTCTCTTTTGGGAGTGTCTTTACCAGAAGTGATCAGAAACATGAATGCAGCTGCTGCAACGTGTAATCAAAAGTACAGTGAATGCAGTTTCCAAGTGCTAAGAAAAGACACGTTTCTAAAAATATTAGTGTCTATCCTCAGCCACCTTCTGACCTGGATCTGATGCCTTCCTACTTCTGGATCTTCCCCCAAGTCAAGATGACTATGAAGGTTAATTATTTTGAATCAATTCAGCATATTGATGCAGCCACGACAGCAAAACTAAAAACACTGCTGAAAGAGGACTTCCAGAACTGCTTCAGAAAGTGGCGAGCGTGATGTGGTGAGTTTAACAACTGCCAATAAAACTAACAATTTAAACAAATGTAAACATTCTCCATAGTTTCTGATTGTGCCTTGTAGACACTTGCCACCATTTGGGTATTGGAACCCAACCTTCTTCCCTTGACCTACTCTGCATAGTTCAAGTTTCTGATTCTGATTCAAGCTCCCTTTTCCATAAGAAATGACATGAACTTCTAACAAATGGTATTCCAAACAGAAGTTTGAGTGTCCAAAATCCCTGTTCATTTTTATACAAGTTCATGGTGAATTCACAAGTAAAATTGTTAAAACGCAAACAAACAAACCAACAAAAATTGGGTTTATCTGATCAAAACTTACTGAGATCTATCTTACTATATCAAAACTGTACCCAGAATTCCATGCAGTAAAGGATCCCTGATACCTGACTCAACAGTCAAGGAGAGGTGATAAAATGTCTGCAAGATTCTTGGTAGCCTTTTTGTCTAGTTAACAGAAGCTGCAAGACGCTGTTTGGAAACCTTCTGAGATCTTAATAAAGATCTTATAGCCACACAGGATCTGGGAGTCATACTCTTTATGCTGACATTATATTGTATTAATAATAGGTGTAGGAGTTTTGTCTTTGTCCTGAGTTTGCAATTTACTGGGCTCTCCAACAAAATTTGAGACCCCACAATCACATGAACCAATTCTTTGAAAAGTAAACATTTCTATCTCCATATACGTAATACTATGTAATCAGGACAATGTCCTCCGATCTGCATGTTTACCTTACAATAAGTCCTAATGGAAAATAATCAACTTTGAAAACTAGAGATCAAAAATGCCAGCCCCAATTAGGCTATCATTGTCTTACCTGCTTTACAGAGTAGCCACTGAACTTGAGAATAGTTATGGAAGGTAATGCAAGGATAGACTGGTTGGGGCTGGCATTTTTGATCTCTTGTCTTCAAGGCAGGTTATTTTCCAGTCAGGTCTTAAATAGGGAGAAAGAAGATATTATGCTGTATATGCTGGCATATTATTATATTGAAATGCATGTGTAATATAAATATATTTTTTTACTTCTGCTCTCCAGGAAAGACAGAATGGTGCACAGAAGTCTGTTACCTATCACATAAGAGAACAAAATTTAATATGAGGACCACTTAAAAGTGGATCAGCTTTGAGGGTCTAATTGCCTATGTTGTAAAAATTCTATTGTTCCACAGGATGTTTCAGGATCTCTAACAACACAGCATTTAAAATTCTTTTGCAAACTGATGTCAAGTGTCTAAAATTTAGAAAATAAAAGCAGATTACAAACCTCATTAAAAAGAACAAATGAATCTGCATGATCTTTATAAAACCAAAGCATCAAAAATCCTACCCAGTATCTGGCAAGTTGAATAAACAGAAATGAAAGAACAAAAAACATGCGTCCATGAATTGGCATCAAGAGACTCACGTATACGTGCACACACAGAGAGAATAAGATGCAGCTGGAACGATGTTCTCCTATCTGCATAAAGGTGTCTTCGTTGGTTTGCGCCAATCTGGTCAAAAGCTTAACCTCAATAGGATGCAGATTTGTATGTGTTTTTCGTAAAATGCCCTGAAAGGGACAGAGGGACTGGAAGAGCTGTGGGGCTTTTGCATTAAGTTCCAGCTGGGTCCAACAGACATTGTCCAAAAGATGACCTGCGAATAATTAAATGATTTCCATATGTGTGCTCATGTATAGCTTTCTAATCTGAGTTTTGCCATCTCCACCCATGTCCACCGCTTCTGACTGTGCTGGCTCAGTGCTTGGAGAGTTTCTCTACTGGAAATCATCAAATATTCTACAATTGAATGATTTAGAAAATATGACACTACAACAGTCATTCTTTTCATTTGCTCTGCAAAATGGAGCCCTTTCAAAGTATGAAACAGCTAGCCTGACTTTAGGTGAGAGAACCCTCATTGGCTTTGGAAATAAAGAAAAATCTATTTACAAAGGACATTGCATTGAAAACTAAGAAAAAATAAATGATGTTCTGTATTTCTTAAAAACAAAAAAAGCTTTGGAATCTGTTGTTTAAAAATTATAATCTATCTCTTTATATGATCAGATGACAAACTAAGGCACAGGCAAACGTAACCTTTTGTCCAAATGTAGATCACATCTTTTTAATTTTAATTCACCAGTGCTAGGCCTGCTTGTGCTCTACAATCCAAATCAAGAGTTGGAACAAAGGCAGTATAGCCTGAAAGCCAAAAATACTTGCTCTTTTATATTTTATGGAAAAAAGTTGCCAATCCCTACTAAATAAGTAATTAAAAATCACTTTTGTTGATTTACTTATTCCTGTTATACACTTATTAAGCATTGTTTAAAGAATATATTATGGAATATAACCACAATGATGCACAAGTTGCTCCTACTCTAAGGATCAAATACTCCATGGAGAGACAGTCGTGGAGGTAAACAATTACTCACAGTGCAATGAATGCTGACAGAAGCAGATTTGAGTTTACGTAAGAGAAGGGGATGAAATGATGAACAGTGCAAGGAGAACATACATTCACAGAATTGTAGGGGATGATACTCTGATGGAAAATGAATGCATATTCCTAGCCCTGGAAGAGTTTAACATTATATTATGTAAAAGTGTTATTGAATGGAACAGATAGAGCTGTGGCCCATATAGTAAATAAGGCGGGAGAGGCAGGTGGTCAGGGTTTCCTGAATAAGCACCAAGGTACTGAAACATTTTAGGAAGGAAAGTAACATGTTCTGGCAGGGGATTTAGCTCAGGGACACAAGCACCTGCCTGGCAAGCACAAGGTCGTGAGTTCAATTCCTGATACCAAAAGAAAAGAAAGAAAGAAAGAAAGAAAGAAAGAAAGAAAGAAAGAAAGAAGGATGTCCATATTTATATGTCAGAATATCTTAGGCAAAAATTTGAGAATTGGTAGAAGGGGAAACTAGATAAAAGACATGAGAGTCTAAACCAAAGCAAGATATTAGTCAATGGTATATTAGTGGTATGTTATAAAAACTCATCATAATGGACTTGGACACACACATATATGAATAAAATTATATGCAATTTTAAATCAGACTTCCTCATTTGAGGCTGTTCATAGACCCAGATCTGTAACCCTCCAGCTCACATTTCTTTATAAAGAATGTTTTTTTACCCCAACAGGTCGAAACAAATTATCTTAACACATGCCATCCCTAAATCAATGCTTATGCTGATCTTAAAGGAGAGAAAAAGTCATTTTCTTAGAGGTAAGCTTGAAGTGAGAACCATTGACATATATTAACTCAAAGTTTCATTCACTGAGCATACTTGAGGTTAGTTGGTGGCAGGCATTAAATGGATGAGAAGATACTATTGGAGAAACTACTCCTACCTTCAAGGACCATTTCATACAATGGTGAGAGAAAAGCCCAATTGGCAAAGAGATTGGCAATTTCAGCATTTTGTGGGAACACACACACACAAACACACATACACAAAACACCTAGACAGTACAGGGATTGGCTGGAAGGTTTTCCAAAGGTAACACTGTCCTAAATTGAAGCTTGAAGAAAAGTAGAATTTAGCCTGAGCAGAAAAAGAAGTCCATTGCAAGGAGACAAAGATGAAATATACAAGTCCATGGAAATAGCTCTGCTGAAATTGCATCACAAGAGATGGAGTTCAAGTTGTATGCCAGAGTCAGACCACAAAAGATGGAGACACCTGGTAACAAACTTGAATTTCAATTTGAGGGAAAATGGGTTCAATTCAATAATTTTAAGTGAGAGAGTGTCATGGTCACTTTTGCTTCTTAGAACAAACACTTCGAGAGTTGTATAGAAATTAATTAATGTCTGTTAGTGTCCCTAATTTCAAGTGACTACTATCCATATATTGAGCTATAAATTTTAAAATTTTAACTCAAAGTATAGACAGATTCAAGGCAGGTAAAATGCAGACCTTCATCTGCTTGGTTGCTATATATCCATTCTGAACCTTTGCAATTTTCCTCTTTACAAGTAGATTGATATTTCCTGCTTTGCGGTACTAAAATGGAAACAAGTGAGATAATGTGATGCAAAACTCTGTAATAAAAGAAAACACATAAGAATTGCTTGATAAATTTCCACTATTTTATTATCATTATTATGGTGAGTAAGTTTTCAAGAATGTTCCTAGGCAGTTTATCCCATGAATTTGTATAGAAATTGAGATTGCACAGGAGAGACAGAAGGAACCAAAATGAGAAAGAGAGCAAAAGAAAAAATGAGGTTGAGAAAGACGCTTATCTGTTTCAGACAACAGGGGGTTTTATTTAGGTAGATATGAAGAACTTTGCAAACTATCATAAATAAATATTATTTTACAGTTAGCAAAATACAGCAACCTCTGGGGTGATATGAAGCAGCTGCTTAGCAGAACACAGTCTCTCTGCAGGGGAAAAGAGCACTTTAGTCAATCGAAACCACAGGTATTGGTGTTAATCAAAACAAGCTTCAGGTAAAGATCATAATGTGTGTTTTCACAGCATTAATTAAGAAACCAAACTATTATCTGGAGGCAAATTAAAATGAGAAAGCTGCTCGATTAAAACTTCTATGGAGCAACCATTATCCATAGCTAGTCTCATAGAATCAAGAAGGAAATAAGGATACGGGAAAAGCAAATCATATATGCCCACAGGGATGTAAGTTTGCATAGCTTTATGGTTTTCACTAGTGAGAATATAGCCTCTTGGATTTACGAAGCAAATCAAGGTAGCCTATTGATAATTTGAGTAGTTTTCCACTTCCCAAACAATCCAATATGAGGTATGACTGAAAGATACGGTGTTTACATTTTTAAAAATATTCCAGAAAAATACACACTGCCATGTATTCCCCTTAAGACACTCTCCCTCACTCTGAACATTCGTCTCCTGTCATTCTTGCCACATTCTGAAGCAGTTCTGAAACTCATTCTTCGTGAGTGTCTTTAATTGCTCTGTTGCCTATACGTCATGAATTGATTCAGAACATTTATTTTCATGGTCATTTTGACACTTGGAAAGAGTCAGGATTTAGATTGTGCTAGATTTTGTGAATAAGATGAACAAGGACACACTCTAGTGTTTTTATGAGCCTGTCATTTCATCGCATAGCATGTGCCAGGAGCAATCACTATTTTTTTTTTAATCGCATCCAGCAACGACACAGAAGAAGTCTTCCAGAACTGCTTCAGAAAGTGGCACCAATGATGGGACAAGTGTAATCAAATTGAAGGGATATACAGAGAGGAGGATCAATGGCCATGTGTCTTTTATTGTCATAATTTTTGTTCTAATTTGAACATTCACCACATTTTTAATTACCCCTTGTATAATTTAGGAATAATAAGCTTTCTTCAAGAGAGAAGTGGACGATTCAAAGTGTCTTCTTCTTATCATGAGCCATTTCCTTTTCTTTCCTGGCAAGGGTATTGAATGTAGGCATGTATTTGTCCACTGAGCCACTCTCCAGTTCTCCCAGTCCATTTCCTGAATCTCTGTATCTGTACCACAGTTATGAGTTACGCCTATTGACAGGTAATGAGATTCATCCCTCTTTTAATGACATACTCGAAGATCAGCACTGACACTGGATGCACTTATCTTAAAGAGAAAGATGGTACATGGAAAAATTAAAAGGTATGTCACCAAACCTCCAAATATACTGACCAAAAACATACTTGAAATTTTCCTGTTTGGTGGGTTGCACATGTCTATCCATGTATTCTTTTTCCAACTAAACTCAATGATTTGTGAGACAAAAGACAATAAGAAACTCCACATAATAAACGATTGGTTAGATCTTGTTCTTTTACTCCCCCCCCCCAAAAAAAAGAACCCTGAAGCCAGTGGTGGGGAAAAAGGCAAAACCAGAATTTAGAGTAAAGTAAAGGCTTAGAAAGAGGAAGTGCTGTCTTTTACCCTATCTGACAGATGCCTGGTAAGCCACTCTAAGAAAATTTGACTGGGGAAGAAAGATTAGAGCAGGTAACACTACAGCCTGTCTTTTGCCTGGGAATGTTAAGGATTTTTTATAAGCAACTGGAACTAAGACTTGGGAGCAAAGTTTTAAATTCAGATGTCCCAAAGGGCCTCTCATGCCGTTCATTAATACCTAATTTACTCAGGCTTTTTGATCTCTTGTCTTGCAAAAGAAATTTGTCTTTGCTCTTTTCATATTATTCTTGACCTCCCAAAGAAACTCCTAAATTATTATTAATGCCCATAATATTTTTATTAACTCCCACACATTTCTCCTTAGCTTCAATTTTTCTCTTTTTTAATGCATTTTGATTGATGCTTTCTTGAGAGGTCACAACAGAATAAAAGTCAGAAGTGTCTGCCATCCTTACAAGGAAGAATTTTATTTTATAGGTCTATCTTTTTTAACAAACACCATCCGTCGAGCCCTTCGCAAACTGCTTCCCACCATCCTCCAGTTTCATAATGCATGCACATATGAATTAAACAAGAAAAAAGGAATGCAGGAACATCATTTAGCCCCACTTGGTGATTTTCAGCTGGTCAGAGAACAAAGACTTCTGGTTCCTGAGGTCCTTGTCTCATCTGATTTACATAACTCCACAAATATATCATTGAAAAAGAAATGAGGCAGGTCAATGAGACTTGCTTTTCCTCTCTGCGTTTTGACAGTTGGCCTGGGCAAGGATCCACCTGCACCCCCATGTGCCTGTACAGTATCAAACTGGTCAGCTCTTCCCTTTGCCCTCCTGGGATTCCTACATCAGATGGACTGAGCTGAAGGCAACAGCTGGCTTGCAGATGTGTACAACTAACCCACATTTAAACAGCCTAGGCAGATGCAAAAACACTTTTGAGTATGTACCCAATTCCATGTGGTCATTCAACAGCCTTTGGTCTGTTTTTGATGGCTCTGACAACTATGTGCTTCCCAGGCTTAGAGGCAATGGAAACGGACTGAGGAATGTTAGATGTGGTAGATGTAAAATGAGGGTTTGAGACTGGGTGTATATATGCCATCAAGGTGGAAGGATAATGAAAGGTATGATGGTCCCAGAATATAAACCAAGTGCAGTTTTGCAAATGCATACTTAAAAAGGAGCAATCTTGATGGAAGTGAATGAACCAAGATCAGGCTGATGTGTCTGATCAACCTATCCATCAAGATTCATATAACATAGGAGGCAAAGCTATCTACCTAGCAGTCATCAGAGAAGTAAGTCTTTTTAGGGCTTGCACGTATCTATCTCTGTCCAGATGATGTCTTTTCTCCTTTTATATTTTATGAAAAAAATGCAACAAAATTTCCTAACAAAATGGTAATAGAATAACAATATGACTTTACAGTATACAAAGAAAAAAACACCAGCCTACCAACATAAAAACTGTTTACCTTTCCTAGAATCTTATCACCTGATCTAGACATGAAAATAGTTAACAGACTGAAAACCGGGAAAGAATATTAGGCCACTTTCACTTTATATGCACTTTAGCATTTGCACTCAAGATACCAGAAAGTGATGGTTTTCACCTTTTCAAACTAATTAAAGTACCAAACATTCAGAAGAGACTTCGAGAATGTGCTGGGTAGTGATTTATTTCAAGCTGTACTATCAATGTATTGCTCTAATTCCAGTTAAGCCATTGCCAGTCACATTGTCCCTTTGTGACAGGGGATTTGGTGCCTCACAGTTATTTAGTGGAACTGGCATACTGCTTCATGGTCTTAGCAAAGGGTGGCTCTGAGCTGCTATCCAATTGCGAAACTCATTATTTACACAGCCTTCATGGTTGACATAGTGCTCTTACCTTAATACTTCAAGATTACAAACAGAAATTCTATATTAAGAATGCAAATTATTTTACCTTTTTCTCTTAAATCATATAAATACTTGCTAAAGTTAACCTAAAGAAAAATTCCAAAATTTGTGTAGCTTATTATTTGATTAAGAAAAATCATAAGTATAGATTCTATTTGACATTTTATATATATATATAATATATATATATATATATAAATTCATCAGTGATGTACTTATACCTTAACATATAAATAGTAATTATATAGAAACATAAAACAGAAAAATCTCTTAGGTGGTAAGGCACAGTGTTAGAAGCAAATACAAATACTTGGAGAAAAATACCACAGTGGCTAAAGCTATATCTATACTAAGTAATTGTGAATACCAAATGAATAAAATATATTGCACACAGATATTTACAATCTAATCAGATAATGGCATCTATGGGGCATCTTATACATTCTAGATCTATAATAATTCATTTTTGTCTAATTAACATCTGCAGGTCCTTGAAAGATCCATGAAAATAAATGTCTCCTTTAATTTAACCTAAATTTCCCATTCTCCTCCAATGTCCTTGTCCATGCCTCAGGACATCCAAAGCATCTTGAAAAAAGGCAAACAGAAATGGAATTGCACAGCGTGATGTGACCTTCCTTATGCACGGCTGGTTCCTACAAGAATCAAGGAAAAGAATCCATAGCAGTGTAAGAATGCACACACCACTTTTATTTTGATCCATGAATTATAGATGTACTTCTGAGGGGCCATTTCCCTTATGGTTTCTCATGCAAAAACAATCTGTAAATATCTAACATTCTTGACCCAGTATGTTAATCAGGCAGCAAGGTAGACATCAGTGGCCCCTCTATGCTGAGCTTAATTAATGGCATGCATAACTATATGGCCCCATCAACTCCCCTTAAACACTACATAATGGGATACATTTTCCCACAAGGGCCTAAAAGTTTGTATTTTCCAGTCATGGAGTTTTGCTCACTGTTGTGAGGTCAGCCCATTCATTTCTTAGCATTCTTGGTTCCCAACTGCTATTTAAGCTGTTAGTTCATTGAGTTCATCTGTCATGGGCCTGCTTTAACATGCTTGCCAAAGGCTCTGAGAACTTTTCCCACTTTGCTATTTCTTTGTTCTAATGAATCACTTTGAACTAGTCAGATATATCGTCACCACTGAATGTAATTCCTTATGTGAGTTCAGTGCAATAAAATCAAGCTGAATACTTGCACCTGCTAACTTGGCTATATTGCCTATTCATTTGGACCTTGTCATGGGTATCTGTAAGTCTAGGGAAGAAGTCTTCTTGCTTTGTGAATGCACAATGAGATAAGGCACAAGGCTTGCCTTTAAAAGGACAAAGGCGCACCCACCAAATGAGCAGTGAAACAAACTTACTTATTTAAAGCCATTCAGAACTCTCAAGGGATAAAGCCAAATTTAGCTTCTGAAACAAAATACATAAAGTAAATGATATGGTCACATTTCTGATTGTTATGATTGTGATTCACTTAGTAGTAGGTTTCTCTGGAGTTTTTACTAAATGGGGATAACTGACTCAAAAGATATCTGCCTTCTACATAAGCATCTCATTTAGAAACTCAAAAAGTATTCCTGTGGGTTTCTTATTTTTTTTTTAAACAGGCACCTTACTGCCATGTTTTTGTAATTTATTTTCACTTAAAGCCCAAACTTAAATTGACCATTCCTAGAAAAAGTGATTTGTAGGTCTCTCCAGTGTCCATAAAATATGCACACATCATGTATAAAATATATCATCTATAGCAGGAGAATACTCAGCATGAGGAGATGCCATTAAAGCCAAAGCCACTACTGTGTTTATCTCTTTGGAAAGACATAAAATTTCCTAATAAGCATTGAATAATAAGTCTCAGTCACTTTGGCATAAAGATTCTGAGTGTCTTTATATATTTTCATTTCAAGCAAGATGTATTTTTTTGACTGCTGGAATTAATACCTGGTACAAATTTAATGTCTGTCTATTTCTGGTACCTTACTCTTTTGTGACTCCCTTTATGAAAACCTCTTCAGGGAGGAAAGGAACAAAGGAATGAGCCTGGGATGGCTTACATGCTACTGAGATAGGTGTTGGGTGTTCTTACTAAAACCACCTGTCTAAATCTGACAAAGCCTGACAGTGCTGACAGGTGTGGTGATGACACACTTGTGAGCTTGCAAGTACATGAGTAGCACATGGCCACCCATGAATATGTATGCATCCTTCCCTCAGATATTTTCAGTGCCTATGCTTCATCAGGTGCTGCAAAAAAAAAAAAAAAAAAAATCACAGGGGACACAGTGATGAATTAGACTGGCCTCATGTTCAGCTGGCCCTAATCCACTCATGGTAGTCATCTACTCAAACCAAGGGGAGATGGCACTTTCTTCTGCCAGTTTCACCCTCTGCACAATGTGTAATCTTTCAATTTGTCACAGAAAGACTGAGAACTGGCAATTTAAACCAATAGGCATCTATTCTATATCTCTTATGAGCAATGCAATGTGTTAGGTGATTTGTGAGATGCAAAAATAACTGTAACTATATGGCTTTAGTAATACAACACCAGTTACTCTAAGGAATGTTTCATCAGACTTTAAAACTTATCTCCACGATTCAAAATTCTTCTGAACCAACCTCTTCTCAATTTAGTCGCCTCCAACTGCTGAGCTTGTATTACCACATTTCTTTCTGGAAGCATATATGATCCCATTTGCTTTCTGAAAAAAATCAATGCATATAGTTATGTATATTTAATGCTTTCTTCCAGGTGTTGGGCTACTTGTGGAAGCTCTTCTTCTGTCCCATCACTTCCCATACAGCTTAAAAAGGCACTTAATAAGGACAGAATACTTTTTGCTATGACCAGACAACATTTAGTTATAAAACTCATTTTCCAATTGTAACTTAACATTCTTTGGATTCTCAGTAAAATCCCATCTTACCTAGTCATTATTCACTACTCCTCTGTACATATGCAAGTACTCAAAAGGAGAAAAATACTGACCTAAGTTTGACTTCTAGGAATGTGACTCAAGATCATTCCTAGTAGGAACCAAGACTCCGTTCTGAATATCAGACATTTCCCTAGTCTCTTGCTCTATTAAGTAACATGCTCATCCTCTTATTTTTTGCAAGATCTGAAGTAAGTGCAGCATAACCGTAGAAAACTCCTTCATAGAAGAAAATAAGTGTAATCACTGGTGATTTGTTTGTTTGTTTCTGTTAGATAAGTATGTAAAATGTTAAGGGTAAAACTACTGCTTACCATCCTTAATTATCAACCTTACAATTCATACTTTAAGACAACACTAACAAATCACCCAAACTATCAAAGATGCTATGAATTTTAGAGAAACATTAAATATTACTAGTAGAGTGCTTACGAGCTGTCCTTGATATTTGTTAAAGTAGAAAAGAAATACGAATTTTTCTCTTAACCATCAAAGACTATTGGAAATCAGTATTTGAAAATGTTAAAATGATTATTCAGTAGCTTGAATTTAGGGAGAACTTAACTCTTCTTCTTTTTGTTTTTTTCTTTAGTGGATTGACAGTACATTGTAAATTTCAATGATTTCTATTTTAAGGCCCCAGATTCCCAAGCCTGTGGCCACGGCACAACCTTGAGGAATTATGGCCGTTTAATCTGGGTTGAGTATTTCCATGTCCAACCTTCAAGCAGTGATGCTATGCCCACATTTGCTCCAGGAATAGATGAATCCATTTCTTCCACTGCTTCCTGCTTGCCGGTATTTCAAATGCCCTGGAAGCGTTCACATTTCCCAATATATCAAAGTTTAGCAGCACAATGACCTTCTGGTATTTGTTTTCAACTCTTTATGGCAAACAGTTCATTACTTTCCTGAAGCATAGAGGAAGGAAGTCTGTGGATGCTCGCTGGAGCAGATCAGGAACTGCTGCAGATTCTATAGCTGGAAATTGATGGCAGGGATCCTATAAAGAGAGGATAAGGGAGCTTCGGTTTCCTAAACCCTTGATGTTATGAGAGGCAAAGAGGCAGAATTACAGCCATCTCATCTGCATTTTAGTATATTGTTAAAGAGATGCGTAACTCTCTTCCAAAGCAGTTTGTTTGAAATTATCACTGTCATCTTCCTTAGTCACAGCCATCCAATCTAAAACCCTTTAGGATAATCCCAAGGTCTCAAAAGGCCTTGCAGATTCTTGGATTCATACTCTACTTGCTTATATACTTTCATATTATAAGAGAAGACCCTGAGATTGTGTGTGACTTCAGATTTTAGTTTTGATTGACACTCAAGCTCAAAGAGTAAAAAAAAAAAAAAAAAAGAATACCCTGTGATTTAACTGTCTGTTTATTATTATTTATCTCAATACCTGATTAACCCTGAAGGGTTTCAAGCTTCTAATGGAGAAAAGAAACATATACAGGTATGTCGTCATGAATCAATAGTTTCTAATATTCATGTGTCAGACGCTGGGCATTATTTCATTTAATTCACTCAACAACATATAAAGGAAGTAGCTAGCATTGCTCCCTTCATTTCACAGATGATGTGACTGAAGAGGAAGCACCTGAACTCCTCCATCCACATTGCTGGGGGAGCACAGGGCAAGGGTAGGACTCGGCCGCTTGGTGTCAGGTGTCAGAACCTACCACAGATCACCACCCTTGCCTAAGTATTTCTCAGCCTAAGAACAGTTTTCTAAGCTATCCACAAAACTCCATCCTAGCCCATCTCAGAACCTGAAAACCTTTCAATTTTTCAGCTTTTCTCCTTAGAAAATACGATCCCCAAAACAGGATTCCACATTCATCTTGTAACATCATATACATGAAGAGAGCAAGTATATTAAAAAAAATCCTTCGAAGAACACTTTGTTTAAGAGAAGTGTTTTTTCTTCTGTTTGTTTCTTTTAAGGCAACAATAATTAATTACTTTCACACAGTGTGGCAAGAAGGTTTCATTACCCATAGTAACTCCAATTGAATGAAAGTGGTTACATGAAGGAATATGTCCAAACAAATTGCTAGACAGTGTCAGAGTTCAGCAGGAAAGTGTGGTAGACTATGAGTAATGACCACAGTGGGTGCTGAAGGTATGAAAGGTGGCACAAATGTCAGTTTTTTGCCACCTGTATCATAAAATTGTTATTATAATTGGGATGTGTTGATGAGAGTTGAGGGAAGAGGAAAGGTCTTAATGCTACCTTTGTATAACTTCTTGTCTTTTTCACTCTTCTTCATTCCTTATGGTATTCTTTTTCCTTTTCTGATACATGCTCCCCATTTAATTAAATTCATGAACGTAGAGATAGAACATGGCAATCTCCAAACCCCACCGAGTCTCTTGATTAATGAGAGGCAAACTTTTCCAGTGACATTCTCTCCTTCTCCAACTCATTGGTTTTAAACTTTTAGTGGCTGCAAAGATGACCTAAAGAGATTGTTTTCAATATTAACTCTAAATTTCATCCTAAAAGAATTGGGATTAGAAACTCAGGGTAAATATGACAGATCTGCCTTTAATAGGTGTTCCAATAGTTTCTGAGATAATGAGGTGTGGACCATAACTTAAGCAACACCATCCTAAACCCAGGAAAGTGTGTGTTCTACACACTTGATGTGACAGACCTTAATGTCTTCAATAGACTCTCTTCTTTTCTATTTCCTGGTAGTTTGTTCCTCCTGAAAATAAAGCCACTGTGACATGGCTTAGGGGCAACATCACAACCTTGTGTTTCAAAATGAAATTGCAAGTGTGTATTCTTTAACTTAGTGAACTAACATCTTATCTCTACTTTCTCTTATTTGCTTTGTTCTCTTTATTATTTGTGTATGTGACGTTTCCCTCCCCTCACTTCCACAGAATCACACATCATGTTGTGGGTGGAATTACATCATCCATTCACTTTACATTCCTTACTGTAAGCACACATTATAAGCATTCAAAAATTTTTTAAGGAGAATTAAAAGAAAAAAGTAATAAAGCCCAAGAGCAGGTGATTTGATCGACCACTTGAGCATGTCTATCCACCAGTGTGGAGCTCTAGATGTCTACTATGGCTATCCAGGAGAGAATAACAGCCACAATCGAGTGAGCACTCTTACCAGGTGCAACCCCTAGTGAAGGGCTCAACGGAGGATGATGGAGGAAGAGGGCAAAGCTTTTCTACTCAAGGTTGCTTTGTATTATGTGAAAAACAATGACCACTGAATCCACATCCCATCAAACCAAGTCTGCAGGAGCTGCTGAGTGTAAAGACGCAGCCCGGGACATTAATCATCCCAGCACATGTGGGGAGCTTGTGGGGCAAGCTGTTGACTCCTCCTCCCCGCCACAGGCTCACCAGCTTCAGCCTTTTCAAGACACAAGTTTGTCTTTCGATTCATCCTTTTTTTTTTCCTTTTGACCTATGTGGACATAAGGATTATGTGTTTCCTGCCTGTCTAGGAAGAGTGATAGCTTTGCTCTCTAAGAACTTAACTCCCAGGCTTAATTATTATGCGAGTGGGCCAGTATATTAAGCTTGTAGGCCAAAAGCAATTTAAAGTCTATGCTGCATTGACTTTCAAATTATTTCATTTCTAATTCAGATGCGTATGTTGTTAAAGTATTTATCACTTTTGCATAATCAGCCAGATTGTCCCATGGCTAGAGTCTCTCAAAACTTCTCACCCCACCGGGCCACATTAGTATCAATAAATGATACTCCATACCCTCCCACATTGAAAGGGCTCGGAGACTCCTCCCCACGTGTCTCACTCCATCTTTTAGCGTGGCTTCTACTTGCAGAACATTTATCAAATACTGCACACCTCGTCAGCAAGGTTGTTCGCTCTCAATTATCACACCACTGTGATGCCCTTAGAACACTGAGCACTGTTTCCCAGCCACATCCTGAATTCCTTGAAAAACTAGTCAGATGACTTCTTTGGTCTTTAAATTAGATCTGGTTATTTTTTGTTTGTTTGTTTTTCTTTTTTTTTTTTTTTTTTTTTTTTTTTTTTTTTTTTTTTTTTTTTTTTTTTTTTTTTTTTTTTTTTTTTTTTTTTTTTTTTTTTTTTTTTGCTTGAATACTTCACCTCAAAACATGAGGCTCTGAGGGAGAGCTCATGCTGCTAAGCTGCCCCTTTTAAACATAAATCCAGGGCGGTGTTGTGCTGCCAGTCTGCAGAGGTGCATTGGAACCCAGTCCCTTTCATCACACATAGCTGTTTCTACCTAGCACAGCGCATATGAAATCTTTATGTGGGTGGAGGAAGCCATTTCTAAGACACTAGGCAAGATTATAATCTTTCTCCTTCTTTGTTCTTAACCTTGCTGTTTGTAGTAAATTTTTTTTTTTTTTTTACTTATTCTACTATTTTGGAACTAGGAAATGAAATCAGAGATGAAGAAGGGGAAATATTTAGAAGATAAGTAAAATGATGAGGCATCCCATTGGAGAACATTGTAAGTTCGTGACAAAAAATAATGTGTATCTGTGGTATTCAAGAAAATCGGTTGATCTCTTACTATTAGTAATAAGACAGTGGTCCTTGAAAATCAAGGTTTTCTTAAAGATCAACAGCAGTAGCATATATAACAATATCCACTAAAACTATACAATAACACTGTCATTATTGTGGATAACTTTTTTAAATTCTTAATGCTACAATTGGATCTCCAAAAAATTTAATCTGAAATGGTAAGGTCTTCTTCTAATCAAAATTAATCTATAAAAAAATGCCATTTTGGCTTGGAGAATGTTCTCCATATACATATGAAATATATATAAATATGTATATAAAATATATTTCATAGTCATTCTGGATTTCATTCATTTTACTAAAGAGACTGTTCCGATACTTTACTAACTGACAAGGGAACTGGCACCCTAAATACTTCATAATGTCACATTTCTCATCATCTCTCTCATCCTTGCAGTTAGGAATTAGCAGTCACATATGAAGATAAAATTCAAAAATACAGATATTTTTATTCTAATTTGGGAAGAACCTCGTCTCTGGGTTTTGAACAACCTTCCTTCTTGGTGCTTCTGGCTAAACTCAGGTCCCTGCTATCACTGCATTACTTTCAGAGTAAGCAGAGAAATTCATCATAAGGATTCTCAAGTTTAAGACAAGCATTAAAAACTTAGAAAAAAACAACATAATAAAAATATGATTTAGGACCAGTGTGCACAACAATGGACAGAAGTTTATGTGTTGCTCACAGAAACTTGGCCAATTCCTACCTAGTAGTGAATAATCTTTTGCAAAGTTGCAAGCTAAATATTTGAGAGAAAATTTAGAAAGTCCAGAAAGCCTGAAAGTGAGAAAACTGAAAAGAATTTGAATAGATTTGGGGAAATGAAGCTGACAGTAAGATGCCATCACCAGCCAGTGAGGGTGTAGGTTCGGGTGACATCTAAATGGGATTGGTCCAGGGAGGACATGCAGGAAGCTAAGTGTTTGTGAGACGTACCCAGGAAAAAATTTTGTATTTTTGCATATTTTCAGCTTCTGATTCTTCAAATGATCTACTCAGATAAAGGCTACTAGAGCTAATGTTAGGAAAAAATGAAAGTGATTTTCAACAGCTTGAGAAGGGGTGAAATGAAATGGGGTAACACGTTCCATTTCTGAACCCTCCGATGTGGCAAGTGAAAAAAATCTCATGAGGCTTCGTAGCGCCTGAAGTGTGGTGTGTGCAAGATAAGGAGGCTCAAGCTCTGAGAATTTTTTGTTGTTGTTGCTTTGCTTTTTTGCTTTTTTTGTTTCATGCGAAACCAGTCACAGAGCAAAAATTAGAAAGCTCTCTTGGCGTCTATTCCACCATTGCTATGACAGAGGGGAAGAGGACTTATACAGCCAGGCCCCCATTAACACTAATGAAAAGTAGGCGGGTAAATCCTGTGTGCATGAGGAACAAACACCGCTCTTTGTGTGGGGTAATTAAGAGCTCAAGCGAGCGCCCAGTTGTTCACACTGCACACAGCTCACGGTGAAAGCCCCTCCGTAGTGCCCTTCCAGTCGCTTTCTTTACTTTCAATGGTTGCAGCTTAACAGTTGTTAACCATCTCTCGCCCTAGTTTCTCCTATAAAAGACTGAAAGGGATGATGTATTGGAAATGACATTATTTGACACTATTGACAGAGGGGCTTTCAAGGAGGAAACACAGGAAAAGAAGGGGGGAAATTCAAAGGGAATCTAAAATTAAGCAGAATAGTAAGCGGTTCAAAGGAAATAAACCTGCATTCAGAATGTCCTTCCAAGCACCCTCTTTCTTGGAATGATGGCAGAAAGAGGAGCCATGTGTAACCAAGAATTATGTCACCAGTGAGTGTCATGACTGAAGTTCAAAGCCGTAGAAATGGAAAGGAAATGAATGCTTCAGGGATTTTAGGAGAAGAAAAAGCAAGAGCTACTATGTCATCCCTTCTACACTCCTCAGAACAACCATGAGACTATAGTTACACATACAGCCTACATTCCAGAAAAAACCCAAGGCAATAAACATATCTGTCTCTTCCTAGGGTACATTCAAACCATGCAACCACCCCTTGCAATTAATAGGTTACCATGATGAAATTTTATAAAAAATGGCATCCGCATGAAGTTATTATTTGTATCATTGATAAAACACAGGGAAACCCTGGCTGAGGAACAGGTTAGGAATATATGTTAATTCAACTGCAAGATCAATCAATATTCCGAAAATATCTGTATTTGATTACCCTACTCCCTACCTATAGCCTACCATCGAGTGTTATTTCAGCCTAATGACTGACGGGCTGAATAGATAAATGAGGTTTTAAGATGAGCTAATTCAAAACTGCACTGCCTCCTTATCTCAAGAGGAATCAGTCTGTTTGATGCTTCTTAGTCCTTTGCCAGACTATTATTTTTCTTTTGAAAAAAAATTTCATAGAATTATTGCTAAAGAATGGAGCCAGGAAGATGAGATGTCCATGAATAGTGATACACAAAATTCAATTGTAGACATTTTTTTTTCTATTGTAGAATATACTTAAATCAAACAAAACAGCATCTTTTGCATATTAAAGGGTTCCATGGAGAACAAAACCTTTTCTGCAGATGTGACACTTTCTTAATTAAATAGAGCTTCAGCTGCTGTCACACAAAGAGTCAGAATAAAAGATTGTACACTAAGCCATTCAAAGTTGATATGGTGACTTTGTTTTATTTTTGAGGGGAGGGTGATCCAGGATCTTTCTACCTTGCTCTCTCGTATTTTCATATTTCACAAAATATCTCAGTTTTCTATTCATAATGGCCATTCCGGCTTCCACCTTCACCTCTACATTCCAGTGAACAGAACAGAAGAAAGATAGTGAATCAAGACACTACTTCTTCCATTTTCTTTAAGACCAGGACTATCTTTGTTAGTTGTCTAGTTGCTGAGACAAGATACCCAACACCCACAAGTTAAGGGAGGAAAGGTTTATTTAGCTCACAATTTGTAGAGGTTTCAGTCTGTAATCAGTTGGCTCCAAGGCAGAGTAGTGGGGCACACAAGCATCACAGAGGAGAAATAGTTCATGTGAACAGAACACAGAAAAAGCAAGCAAGCAAAAGACCTCAACAGCATCTTTCTGTCCCTTTTATCTTATGCAGTCTACTCAGGGTGGGAAGGACTCACAACCTTAATCCTAGCTTCCTTTATCCTAGCATTGTACCATAAACCAATCCCAGCATCACACACTCTAGATCCAGCCATCTCTGAAAAAGCCTCACCTATGACCACATGAGTCTTTGGAAAGACACCTAGACACAAACCATTACAAGGACCTAGCTGTTTTAAGCATTTTAATTCACATTCATTGTCCAAAGTTTGGGTACATATTTCTATTTGACTGTGAGGAAGGATGAGAAAATGTAGATTTAAGTTATTATTATTATTGGAAAAAAAGAGATTAATAGAAGTCATTGACTATTTTATACATAGAAACATATACAGAACACAGACATTAGCTGGAAGCTTGTGGCAATTTCAGGTAAGTCATTTACCATCTCTATCTTGGTACTTTGAAGAAAGATTTTCTACTGAATATATAGTATGTTATGCATTATAAATATACTACTACTATATATGCATTATACACAAAATATGTCTTATATACACAATATTTACAAAAGCATTGTGGAAATAACCAAATGCTCAATTGATCATTCAGTCAATTGAGGAATGATAAATGAAATGTGGTATATCCATAAAAAGGACTGTTATTTGGCAACAAATGCATGTTAAGCACTGCTGAATCCTGAAATACTATGAATCTTGCAAAAATTATGCTAAAATTCATTTTAAAAAACCATGTATTTTATGAATTCATTTAAATGAAATGTTCCCAACAGATAACTTTATAGTAATGAAAAACTGAAGATTATTTGTTTTGAACTATAGAGGAGTTGGGGTAAAGTGTGTGAATGAAAATGTTTTGAAAAAGATTATGGTGATAGTTTGCAACTCTGTGACTATATTAAAACTATGAAATTGTACATTTCAAAATGCCTAGATAGATGCTATGTTCAGTAAAGCTATTTTAAAAAGTAAAAGAAAATGCTCATATTCTATAACTCGTATCTTAAGCACATTCTCTGATATTACATGAGCTATATTTAACCTAAGCATGCAACCCAGTTAAAAAAAAACAAGTGTTTTTAGTTACTAAGCTTAAATCTATGAACCACTACTTAAAACAAATGAGGATTTGATCTAAACATATAAAAAATGAATTTACTTGTGACAGATTAACTCAACAACAAACGTGCATGTATGTGCATGTGCCTGTGTGTGCCTGTGTGTGTGAGGATGCATACATGTGAAATACATATGAATATGTATGAAAAGAAAAAGAGATATATACCAAAAAGTGTACTGTGTTCAACTTTCATTTCTTCATCTATTTAATGACAAAAATAATTTTAAGCTTAGGTACCAAGGATTATTCTAAAGATTTAAAATCAATTATCTTATCAAAAATTATAGATATCTCTTGAGATTACAAATGTGAAGAATAAAAAAAGTTGTGTATTTTGCCCAAGGCTACTTAGGTAGTAGGTTCCATATCAGATTCTCTGCGTTCAAAATAACCAATGTGAAACATCACCTCATGCAAATGCCATTGTAGGGCAGGCAATGAGTGATCAGGAAATCGCCTTTGTGCATAATACCAGTGACATTTCAAAAAGTATGGATTTTAACATGGTGAAAATGTGCTAACATGAATCATTGAGCTCTTTCATCAGTCAATTCTTTAATTTAATTAATAAACTATTTTTCAGAACAGTGTTAAACTCAGAGCAAAAGTGAACAAAATGCAAAGAGAATTCTCACATATATTACCACAACTAACACACTGATATTCCTACAACTTGCACCACTTTCCTCAGCATAGCACAAGTATTACATTTCATGAAGTAATATTGACACATTGTATCAGCCAAAGCTCATAATTTACATAGGGTTCATTATTCGTATTATATATACTGCAAGTATTGGACAAATGTATTGGGACATGTGTATACTACAATAGTATTATGCAAAATATTTTTACTGCATTAAAATGCCTTTATTTCAGTCTATTTATCCTTCTACAACTCCTCAAATTTTGCAACGACTGATCCTTTAAGTTTTGCTTTTTCGACAAGTTTAAAGTTTAAAAAAATACAATTTTAGTGTTTTTAAATTTATTTCTTTCAGTAAGCAAAGTTCATTGAAAAATGCTCCTGTATTACTGTGGGGTGATACATCACTTTTTTTTTATTGATAACACTAAATTATATAGATACTTCAGAGTTTACTCATTTATCCACTGAACTTACTTCCACATTTTGACAATATAAATAAAGCTTGCATAAAAACATGTGTTTGCCAGTTTTGATGAGGATAGACATGATCCACTCAGTTGAGTAAGTGCCAAGGAACTTATTTCTAGATTTTATGGTAACAGTATATTTAGTTTTGCATGAAATTATCAAACTATATAGCAAATTAGCTTTATCAGTTTGCCTTCTTACCAGCAATTAAGTTGCCTGACACCTTTGCCAGCATTTGTTATTACCTTCCTTTTGAATTTTTGCCATTCTGTTAGGTATTTAGTAGTTTCTCACTTTTGTTTTAATTTGAGATTTTTTAATGGTTTACAATAATGTGCATTTTTCACACGCTTATTTCCAATTACTTTTTAGTGAGATGATCGTTCAGGTCTTTTGCTCAGTTTCTATTTGAATTTTTGGCTTTCCCCAATATTTTTTTTTTAAGTGAAGAAAAAAGAAAACATAATCTGGTGGATTCTCCCTTTCAGATTCTATAAGTTAAAGACTTAGCATACTGATTATATTGTTGGAGAATTTTACAGAAATTATATTGTTTATGTGGATTAGCAAAACATTATATAGAGAATAAAATAATTTAACGTTTTCCGGCAGTGAAAACTGCACCAGACTTAATGGTGTAAAAGATTTTATACTTAAATGGTCTAACAAGTCTAATTATCATGACTCTATCTTATCCAAATAACGTAGCAGGAACTGATTACATTAATGCTGTGTCCACCAAAAAAGCATAAGATCACTGGAATGTGAGTAATAAGCAGGGTCGTTTGCAACTCTCAAGAAGAGCTTCTAAGGGTTCAATAAAAATTCCTTTTCTGTGGCTACAAAACTGTATTCAAAAGCCAGTGAAACTATCCATTCTATTCCAGGGTTTTCTCTAGGTCTTCTGCATCTACTCTCATCCTAAACATTCATCATAATCAGTTTGAAGTAGCTCATGTTGCCTGATTTGGATTTTATAGGCAAGCCTAAGAGAATTCTTATCAGTAACACTGGGCCAGAAACTGTTCCCAGTATCTTCCCGTTTGCAATTGTTTCTAGTCCTATGCTCCGTGATACCAAGAAATAGTCAACTCAGTATCATGTCCAACTTAGAGCTCTTTGACATTAATACCTCCTTTTGGCTCACCATCTTTTGGTTTCTAATTAAGAATAAGTCAACAGTGTATCTAAATCAGATGCAGTGTTGTGTTATTAACTTCTTACAGTAAGAGTCTACTTTTAAAGAATTAATTGGCTCTTTATGAAACTCCTAAACCAAAAATTGAAACAGTCCTCGTAACATTTACAATTTAGACCATAATAATGGTTTATTCTAAAACACTCATCACCTTTAGAATAGTTCTGATACTTAAATATGAGTTGTTATAGGTTGGGATCATAAAGGTTTTCCAAAAGCTTATGTACCTGAGGCCTGGTCCCTAGTGCAGCTGTGTCCAGAGGTCGGGCTGTCAGGAGGTGACTGGATCAGCAGGGCTCTGACCTCATGAATTAAATAATTCCTTTATTAATTCATTTATGGATTCATAAATTAGTAGGCTACTGTGCTGTAGTAAAAACTTTAGGAGGTAGCAACTAGTTGGAGGAAGTAGATCTCTGGGAGTATGTGTTTGGAGGGCTTAATTTGTCCTCCAAACCTCTGTCTCTGTCTCTGTATCTGTCTGTCTTCGTCTCTCTCTGTCTCTTTCTCTCTGTCTCCATCTCTCTCTCTCTGTCTCTCTCTCTCTTTCTCGGTTTTCTGCCCACTAAAAAGCCAAAGATTTTCCTCCATCATGTGTTTCTGTCATGACTTACTGCCTCACAGAAGACCTAATAGCCAAACAAAGGTGGACTGAAACCTCTAAAATCATGAGCCAAAATAAACATTTTCTCCTTTTGAGTTTATTGTCTTCCATCTTTTATTACAGTGAAGGAAAGCTAACACACAAGCATTATCACTGACTTGGTTAAAACATTAAGGAATGCAACCTGAGCAAATAATTATTATATTTACGAAAATACATCTACTATCTCCACAAACCCACTCTTGATATTCCATAGAAAATTTAATCTTTTTAATAACTAAACAACTAGACTCTTTCTTGTTATTGACAAGACTATTAAGGCTTTGACCTATACAGTATTAACATGTGTGATTCAGCGAACCATGGAAACACTATGGTCCATCCCACTGGTACAGTGTCCAAAACCCCATATAGAACCTTCATCCATGGCAACAATGATGCAAGGCTGAATGGTGAGATGTGGCTCCATTTCTCCCGAGCAGTCTTACCACTCAGAACACATAAAGTCAGATTTTTTCAAATCTCAGATATTCAAAATTTCAGGACTCCTGTTCCTAATGCAAAGCAACAAAAGAGTCAAATGTAAAATAACAAAACTTGCTTTTATCCTCTTCTGATTCAAGTGATTCTGGCACAGGAATGTGCAGGTAATCTCTTTCACTATTGTTCTAGGTTTTCTCTGATATTTTCTGACTTTTCTTATCTCTTTTTTTTTCTTTCTTTCTTGACTTTAAGGAGTCCCTCCAGTCTTTACAAACTGGTTGAAAAATGAAATATTTTTTCCATGGTACAATTTCTCTATCACTTCTGTCTTTGATAAAAAAAATTGCATAATATGAAAAGAAGTATGTCTGAAGTACAACGTGTTGAAACCAGTGAAAAGCTTGAATTCAGTATCACTACTTCTAGGAGACTTTGGTGTGTTACCATTGGACCTCAGGTATTTCCCAATCAGTTACTTTCCTGACACTGAACGCATTTCCTGCACTCTCCCTCCATCTGCTCTGTGCTACTTTTTTCCAATGCTTCTTCATTCATTCTGCAGATTCAAGATCCTGTCATTAATTATTGGAGTAAATACTAAAAATGAGCGTGGATCTTGCTGATTCTATAATCATTAAGAGAACCTTTGACCCACTTCATTCATTTTCATTTCACTCACATTTCAGTAGAGATTAATTTTGTGTCTGCTATACCAGCTCATTTGAAGTCTATTTCTTGAATCAATATCAATCATTTAAATGTAGTATGGTCCTATGGGATTCAAATTAGTCCAGATGATAATTGAGCTGCTCTATTCCCAGAATTTGGTACCCACAGTTTGTCTCTCCTCTTTAGCGGAGAGACATAGCAAAATCATTGACATAGAGCAATGACTATTCATGCAGGCAGTTATAGGCCAATAGTGGTAAAGCGATACTATATTTTCTCAAACGTTTTCCAATAACTGCTTGCTGGCTTGTCAAGTTGGGCCATAATTACTGGTAACAGGAAACATGCTTGTATTCAAGCCTTTATTAAATAAGAATTTGTTTTCCCTTTTCCCTTTAAACCTAAGCAAATTATCCTACTTATATCTACTTAAATGTTTCCTTTGTTCCTAATTGCCTTATAGAGATAAATGACCATTTACCATCTACTAAAACACACACACACATACACACACACACACACACACACACACACACACACATACACACACAGGCAATTCTTTGTTTTATAAACTAAGCTGCCTGGAAAATATTTCACATTGAAAACACAAGCCATGCTGTTTGGTTAGCAAAAAACATATTTTTTCAAATATCATTGTGTGCATATAAATTATTGTATCATGAGTGTTTAGCAATTTTGTTTGAATTATTTTATTTACATCTTTGTGTAAGTGGGAAAAGAAGTACACTGATTATTACTTTGTGTTTTTATAGTTAATACCTCTATTCCCTCAAGGTCCATACTAACAATCATCTTGTGAAGTTACACTAGTGACGGAAGCTATGTGTTGTCCCATAGCAAGATCATGTGAACATATTTCCAGAAACTAGCATTTTCCCACAATCTGTGTTTGTTGAAGCTGTGACATTTAATGGGCTATTGCCCAATCTTTTGCAGCAATATTCTAATTAACTCACATTCCCTCAGTGATTCTATTATTACAGATAGAAGTCATATTCATGTACTAATATGCAACTCTCTTGCCAGAAATTAGGAAATCTAGGCTATACATCAAAATTTCATTTCAATATTCATGCACCATTAATACGACAAGGCAGGTGATGAAAGAACTCCAGATTCCTTGCCTGGTCAGCTACCAATATTTTCTATTGCAAGGTATTCTCTGTTCCATTGGGAAATAAACACTGTGATGTGAATAAATTGGAACTCTGAAGCCAGAAGAGACTTAAGAAAGAGGAAAAAGAATTTAGGTGAACCTTGTCATTAAAAAGCAGTCTTACTCAGTGAATACTGGCCAGATTAAACGAGGTACTATATTGAAAGTGCTTCTAGTAATTAAGGTCCAGTGAGTATTCTCTGGAAAGATCAGCTGTTTCATGGATGAGAAAATCAACATGGATATGTCAATGTTTTTAAATTACTTTTAAAAATCATGAAAGCTTAATCTCAAACTTCATGTGATCCAGTTTAATGTTTTTCTTTTATCACTCAAGAGACATATAAAAATCCTTCACTTAGTTTCATCTATAGCAACAAAAATTTTAAAAATCTATTACTGTAGACTTATTTGAAGTTTATTAGTTTAAGACATTTAGGATGAATCTGATTAATTTAGTAAGTCATTTGATCTTTTTTAGACCAGTTCTCATCTTGTTTAGGCTCTTCTCCAACTCTAGAACTCAAGAAATCTTCCCATCATAGTCTTCCAAGTAGATGGGACCACAGGCAGCTACAGGTACATGCCACCACACCTGGTTTAAGTCATTTGGTCTGTTAGCCTGAAAGTTAAATTGTAGAAATTCTTTGAATTTTATCATACTTACCTATCTGCTCTGCCTTTTTTTAAAGAAATGATATCTTTATTCTAAAGCTAGTATCATTCCATTGATTATAATATTTAAGTATTTAATATATATTTAAATTATGTAGTCATGCAGCACTTCAGAATCTTAATGGAAACTTTGTATTCCTCCCCTACGTATTTATTGAGTGACTACTATATTTTCTACTGGAACCACTACCCAGCATAAAAATTGGGAGTTCCTCTTAAATAAGGGGAGTTTGGGGTTTGATGAATAGAGCAGCAACAGGATAAAACAGTAAGGCACAAAATATTTACATCTAGTTTGTCGTTAGAATCAAAGCTCTAGTTTTGGTCATCTCTATAATCATGTGAAATGTTAATGAGGATGATTCACTCATTGTCCTTTATTTTAAAGACATATGACATGAGTGTATTATTCTTTTACAGCAAAAGCTCAGTTCAGTACCATGATCATTTTTCAACTACTGGAGGAAAACTTTGTATTTCCTGTATCTTTTCATTTATTATTTATATGGTGTTTTTAACACAGCAACAACAAAAAATTCTCCATGTCTGTCATTTAGCTATTCAGCTGACTGTTGTGACGAATGATTAATTCTTAGTACTTTTGTAAGAAGATTAGAATAGGGATGGAATTAGTTCAGGAATCACCGAAAAGACCCCCCTCAATATAAAATAATCAACTTCTAAAATTATCTATTATCTTCAAAATATGTAGGCTAATGTGGAAACTCGTTAGTAGACACATTTCTCTCCAGTATTCACCAGAGAATGGCCCCACTTCTCTCTGATCTCAAAGCCACGTAACACTTGCTCACACTTTTCCAGCACATGGACCTCCTTGTGTCTTTTGGATATGTGAAGCACAAGGGGCTGTGCATTTTTCATTTCCCTATAACTGAAACTCTGACCTCAAAATATGCACACACATCTTCAGATCTTGGCTGAAACATCATCCTGACAGTGAAATATTTCCAGGGTCTCCTTCGTCTAAGTGTGCCATCACAAAGTCTGCAGTACCTTAGTCCTGCCTTGTGTTGGCTTTCTTTAGAGCACTCACCAGAAGGTAATAGATTCCACAATTTATTTGTTTATTTGATTGATTGATCCTGTTGTTTATTTCACCAATTAGGAATTCAACTCCCAGAGGTAAAGATTTTACCTCCTGTATCACCATTAACCCCTTGGAAAGCATATGGCACAAACTAAGCTTTCAGTAAATATTTAAATGACAATGTATGTCTATCCTTTCAGACTTCTCCTTTGGCAAAACCTTTCACACAACTGAGATTCAGGACAGGAGATGACAATTCTCATCGACTCTGCCTCACAAGGAAATATCTTTTATCAAGGGCTTAGATTAACAATGGCTCAAGAGATGTTATCCTTCATGGACTACACTTTCACTGACTTAAATTTGTTTATAATTGGTTCCCATGTCCCTTCTCTGTCCTTGCACCTAAATCCATACGTGAGAATGGAGGTCACATGACATAAAATATATACCTTGTTTTGTTTATCACTGATGCTTGTAAGTGGACAAGGTATGATGTCCTGTGCTTAAAAGGCATAAAATTAACTTATAACAGGATACTCATTCAAAAATCTAGAAAGAGATGATTAGGAGGTAATATTCTGTGGCCAGAGATAACATTGTATGCCACTACTTCTCTAATTTTATTCTCTTAAACATTTACTTTTTTCTAAATATAATTTATAATTTCCTTCTCATGATTTTGCTCATGTCATTCTGCTTCCCTGGGGGATTGTAGCTTAACCACGTGTTATGACAGTTTTCATATGCCTTCTTCACTTTTTTATTATTTTTGGTATGGGGAATCAAACTCAGGACCTCACACTTGCCAGGCAGGCGCTATGCAGCTGAGCTGTATCCCCAACCCTTCGCATGCTTTCTGACTAACTCGCAACATGATTTCTTTTTATTTTCCCATCTCCTAATTGAACACTAGAGTGCTTTCTTCATCAGTAAAACATAGTGCTTATGTGACTTGGTTCTTTAAAAAAATATGGGGGTAGGGTACAAAAGTCTGATAATATTAAAGGAAGTAGGTGTCTCATTCATTAACCGAACTCAAAGAATTTGTAGTCTGTCACTGCAACCTGATGAGTGTATGTTTGTAATTATTGAACTGGTATCTGTGATGCATGTGAACCAATATTCATTACAATATTTTAGTTGCCTAATTGACAGCCTCCAACAATTCAGTCTACATACAAAGAGACCCACAGAGCAAAGGGGAACAAGGTGTTGGCTCCTTCCGGTGTGGTGGAGTCTTGGTTTCTTTTTGACAATTTCCCAGAAATCATTTCTGGAAAACTAACTTTATACTGAATCTCCCATTTGAATTTTCTTTCTGCACTTCTTCAGACATAGGCAAAATTATCCAAATGAAAAAATTTAGCTGCCTAGGCTATTTGAACTGATTATTTCTCTCCAGAACTAATTCTTCTCTGACAGTCTATGTGTTGGTTTTTAGTTCTAGAGTATTAAAAAAGAAGTCTAGGATTCCAGAGAGGATTTCAGACTGGACCATCCTCAGAAATATTTACATGGCATAATTCTAGCTAACAAAAGACCATATTCTTAGATGTATGTGATAATAGAATATAAAATAAAAGAGTTCAAGAGACACTATGAATACATGCATTCTTGTTTCAACCCTGAGTGGCACAACTAAATACAATAGGTATAAAATAAATTTAAATGCTTAAATTCACACCTTACTTCTTTTGGTACAGTCCAAATAGCTTAATGCATACCACATTGTTTTCAATAGTTGTGTATATGATATAGAAATGTTATTATGCAAATATATATCCATATCACTGAGTAAAAGGATGAAAAATTTATGCACTAATAAGTATGTCGTGCACAGGGAAATATTCATATATATGGAAGAATAAAGCACTTCTAGAATTTGTATTGGTTTTGGCTTTGTATTGTGATTCTCCATATAGTAGCTTATAATTTTTTGGTGTTCAAGACCGTGTTTTATGCTCCTTTGATTTTTCCACTAAACTTAGTAGTGTTTCACAGATAGAAAATATTTTAGTAAACAGATGCTTTGGTAATTGATCAAGTTGAGCAAGCATATGAATAAAGCAAAGGGACAAAGAAAATGTTTTTGAACTTGACATTCATAATTATGTTTCTTGTAGCTTTGTACAGTATTCAGGAGGGATTGGTGAATGATTTTCAGAATATACTTTTCCATTCCAATTTAATGTCTTATTTTTCATTTAAATTAGAGACATGTTGCTTTCGCAATAAGCACCATGATGAAAGTATGAGTCTAACATACATCTGAGGAGAAAAATTCAGAGAAAATAAAATTTGGATCACATAATTTGCAGAGTACAGCAATTACTTTGACAAACCCACATTTTTCAAATTGAGTGCAAGGGTCCTCAGGTTGTTGATCATATGATGAAATCCTCTACCTCCGCAGAGCAGCACTATATTGTATGCACATGTAATACCCTCAAAGGGCTTTAGCCAAGTGACATATGTAATTTAAGCCATGGGCTACACCTAGCAATGTGCATACAATTGCTTTGTGTCTAGAACTTCAGGAAAACGAAACGATTTAACATTTTGTGACCATGGAAATCTTATTAGCTATGCTTTTTGCTAATATCCTACTCCATTTTTCAATCAAATACAATTCAAGGCTGAACTGAAGTGGCCAGTTATTCAGGACTTAGATTTTTAGAAACCCTTAGGAAAGACATGGACCCCAAAAAATGTGATACTGTTTTACCTTATTTATAGGGATCTTCTACTTTTTTCTTTCTATGCAGTATTTACTGTCATAAAAAAAAAATATTGCTGTGAAACAACAAATCCAAACCAAGGAAAGAGTTTTAAGGAAACCAAGCTGAATAAACTTTCCTGTAGCAGTAGTTCTTCAAAATTTTCATATGCATATATACAGCACTGTGCTCAGTCTGGGAATATTTCAAATGCATCTGTGGGTATTTGTGTAGTATCATCTTCTAAATGGCAAAACTGCACGTAAAGGCCAATTGCTTTTATAGCATGCTCTTATAAATATACACATCATCTATCTCTAACTTAAAATTTCAGTTTCACAAGAGTAAAGATTGAAAAGCAACAACACCTAATAAAAATAAAATCATTTTTTAAGTGTTTTTACATTGATTGAAAACAGATTTTAGTTATATTTAAAACTTTCAATGCTATCCTAGAGTCTTACTGAGAGTGGCTTTATGTTTATGGTAAGCGTTAGAGAGTTAAAATTTCAAAATAATGAAAGACTGGCTACACTGAAAAAAAAAAGACCTACCTGTTTTAAGTGAAATGCTAAAAATAAGCATCATGAGGGATAAAAAGCAAATTGGATTATTTGGTCTTATTCCGTTTTGAGCAATCTAAACTGTTCTTGTCACAATGAAAAGACTGTACATCATTTCTAGCCCAGCATTCTCCTAAAGTCATGGAACACAAATATTTGTTTGTAACTCTAGTTTTTAAAAAAGTGACAAAACACTTTAACAATATATTAACAGTAGTCAACATATTGCGTATTGTTATCTTAGAACTAGCTGTTCAGGTTACAAGATTTAGGCATGAAAACATGATCAAACAAAAAAGTACTGTTAGCTGCAAATATTTTTTTAAATCAAATATAAGAAAATAATTTTAAAATGGGTATTAAAAATCAGAGATAAGCCAGGTGTGGTGGTGCATGCCTTTAATCCCAGAACTAGGGAGGCTGAAGCTGGAGGATCGTTGTGAGTTTGAGACCAGCCTGGGCTACAAAGGAAGTTCAAGGCCAGCCTGAACTGCATAGACACCCTGTCTCAAAAAATAGGGCAGGGAATTTAACTCAGTGGCCTAAGTGCCTGCCTGACAGGCAGAAAGTTGTGAGTTCCAGTCCCAGTCCAAAAAAAAAAAAAAAAAGAGAGAGAGATAATTACTATTGTTTCTCTTACTTCTCTTCATTAGCATAAACTATTAGAAGGTGAACACACTGTGTTGTCTTATAAATGTAAAAAAAAACCTTTTCACTGTATTTTCTAACATGTTCTGTGTCCCTCAACTGTCAATGTGGTCATGTTATTTTTAATGTTCATACAAATTATGCTGATTCCTTTAACTCATATCCTTGCACTAGCCCCACCAAACAGCATGATACACTGATTTGTTACGTTTTCTTTGCTCTTCTTCATACAAAACCATATGTGTGTTCAGCCCTACTCTTTGATTTTCTTCAAAAGCCAGACACTTCTGTATTAAAGTATAGTTTTTAAAGTTGATGGCCTTTCCAAGATTTGAAATCACAAAATTCAAAGTAATTAAAATTAAACAATAGCTATCATGATTTTCAAATGTCTTTGCTCGCCTATTCAAATGATTTAGCCTCTTTTTGGAAGGTTTCTGCACCACCCAGCTGTCCTTTCTTTGCTGTACTAACTACTTAGCTTGTCATGGCTCAAACTTCTGGGTCTATGTTTACTTTTGCAATATGATTTTAATAAAATTTGCTTTTTAAAAATCACAGGGCCAGGGAGGTAGCTCAACAGTGCAGTGCCTGCCTGGCAAGAGCAAGGCCCTGAGGTCAATTCCTGGTGCCAAAATTATAAATAAGCAAGTAAATAAATATCCTGAAAATTTAACAGTACTGAAGAATTAGTAAATAGAAGTTCTAGTCTTTCAACTACATGACAAACTCCGTAATGAATAATGTAAAATTATTTTTCAACTAACAGTATCTTGTTTGCTCTCTTCAAAGACAGAAAAATCACAAGCAATTTTAAGTATGAGCTAATTTTATTCTGACATATATATATATATAAATATATGTATATACTCAAGAAAATTTGAAGGATATTTAGAATGTATAGAATTAATTATTGACAGCTAGAAAAGCATAAAGAAATATTTTGAAGCATGCCCATCCTTCCCATTGATAAACTATTCGATTTACCTCCAATTCTTACATGTGATGAAATATTCTTCCATGTTAACCAACTTCCATATATCCTGAATGCCTTGCAGACACTAAAATTCAGAGTATCTGTCACTCTTGCAAGGAAGCATTCTGTATACTTAAATTTCAGTTAATTATCATCTCTCTGTACTTCCATATTAAGCATGAATTTTCTCTTGGTACTTGGAATAAACTACTTTACTTACCTTGCTTGTTTGTCACTTTTCTTCCCTAAATTTGGATGCACTCTGGTATACAATGGCTAGCCAAAATATTTGCACAGAATGGGTAAAAAAGTAAAAGTACAGGCCTAGAGTAAAACAATGATACAGTAAGACAGATAATTTATAAAATAACCAAGATTAAAACTCGCATTAACCTATCACAATACTTTAAGTTACTATTGGCCATTTTTAGTTGGTTTTGTCCTTCTGTCTTTGAAAAAAAACATGGCACTCCACTTTTCAAACTCCTTCAACAATTTATTAAAAAGTGGACAGACAAGGGAACATCTATTTGTTTTAACTGGCATATCCACATCAAGTAATTTCAGCTAGCTTCATCTCTACTAATATCTTTATACACTAAATAACCAGTAATTTTGCCTATCTTGATAGTAAGTTCTATCATGATGCTATTAAATTGCTGTACAAGGATATTTTTAAAGCAGCTTTCAGAAGAATATTCATTTACAGAAACTTAATGGTCAAGGCCATCTGAAATATGTCCAAGAAACACAAGGAAAAAAATATATAATTGAGAAAAACATTGCAGTGATATATTAAGGTCTGCCAAGTTTCCCATTATAGCACCAGGTGAAATGCTCCCTTGGGTACCACTTGGCATGAAAGAAATCAAACCAGAAGGGAAGCTAAACATTCAAATTGGTTCATGGTTTCATGAGTTAGAGAATGAAATTAAAGGAAAAATATGGAAAATTATAATTTTTCTTGTTTAAACCGAACTCCTATTATTTCAAGGAGTTTATTTTGATATAAGACATGAATTCATCCTATTTTCTGACATGAGACCATGCACAGTCCAAGGTGTTGGACAAAAACAAATCCAGAAACTTGAATGATTTGAATTTTGAGACCACCGAGACTTGAGAACTGCAAAAGCATGCTGGAAAATCAACAAAACCTTTTCAAAATATTTGTGTGACTGAATTAAATTTTGGAAAAGCAGTAAAATAAAAGACACATCTCACTGCAATCACTCACCTTTTTGGGACACAGTTTATGGAGTACATATTTTAAACTAAATGGAGGACTAAACAAATTGGTGAATTATTTGAAGACTATCTCAGTTTAGCTTGAAAATCATAATTTTAGCTGTCAACAAATGTTATACACATGCTCTGACAATACTGCCATCTATCCAATTTATTGAAAATGCACAACATTGACATCTGTTCTCTTGAGATTACTTTCATGACTTAGATTCTCAACAGTTAAATAAAATATTTTCCCTTATTGTGCTTTTCAGTTTTCAGAGCATTCTATGAAATGCATAATCTCCTATTGCATGTTGTGACAGTATCTTTCTTAAAATTTTGAAGTCACTTGACTGCCTTGACTTTGTTGTATGCATTTATTTACTTGTTGCCAATTTATTAGCACTTTTAATCTTCTTCTCCATGATTTCTGAAGCAGCCATATTTGGGAAATAATAGTGATAGTAAATCACCGAAGCATATTAATAAATTTCTCCAACTCATACATGAATATATGGGCAAGTTAAAAGGTACATATTAATAATCTGTTAAATATCGTGACTAGTTAATTTTACCTGAAAGTATTTTCACAGCTGAATCTATCACTAAATCTTTTTTTTTTTTTTGCATTAGGAAACTATATTTTCTGTTAAGAAACAGAAATTCACTGTCTAGATCATCCTCTAGTTGCGAAGAACAATATTCCCAAAATGTGGTGTTTTTATTCTGTCAACTATAAAAGTGCTAATAAATACAATCAGCAACTTGTTCTTTGAAAAATTAATGAATCTATCTTTAGTGGTGTGGTTTGGATGCCTTCATATCTCTGCCTTGTTTTCCTCCCTAGAATAAGGATTGAGAGGCCAATCAGTCCAGCTCTACAGTCCAGGCTTTATAGAAAGAGAAAAAGCACACTCCCTGCGTGGGCCTCCGAGGATCTGGTCACACGAGGAGAGCTGCGAGATAATGACCAAATTTTTTTTTCCACACTTTAGTCTATCTGAATTCTGTCCTCAGAACATGATATGAAATACTTACTAGTCAAAGATTTGGGAATTCTGTGTTTTGACGCTTAATAGACTCTCTATTTATCAAATAATAATAATATACATTCCACTTTAAACCATAGAGAATGTAGAAATCATTTTCTTCAGGAATATGCTTTGCCTCTTGGCACCTGTCTTCTATTCAGGCTTTAGGTACTACACGGGAGAAGAGGAAAGTAGATTCCAGATGTGGAAATCTAAACAGATTGATTTTTCCAGGTTGTTTTTCCAGTGTTGTGTAGACTCAAAAAACAAAGAATCAAATAAATAAAACTTTAAAAATTAAAGTACTTCTCAACAAGAATTCTGAGAATTCTGATCTTGTTGCTAAAATTAGCACCAGATTGAGTGTAATGAGGAAGGATTCTTTTCCTCTTTTCTGGAAACTACCTAGGACTTTACCCTTACGCTAACAGATTCTATACTCAATTTGTAAAACTCATAAAAATTAGAGCTCACCTGCTAAATCCGATAGTTAAACCCTTCAGCTCTCATGCCATGTCACACAGGCAGTGTCAAAGCAAGGTTAGGAAGCAGGGCATCTTTCCGATTAAAAATCTCTTGTTTACTAAAGTTCCCCACACATCCATGTATCCCATATGGCTTTTATGATCGTATTGCACTTTTATTTATCGTAGATTTCTTTTATTCGTGGGGACTGCTGAGGATCAAACAGGTCCTTGTGCATGCTAGGTACGCGCTCTGCCTCTGAGCTATACCATCAATCCTCTACGCATCACTCATTTTTAAAAATTGCGCACTTAATGCATATATTGAACAGTGTTCTACCAGATAGGTGAATAAAAAAATTACCCTTAAAGACCTTATATTTCCCTGGAAAACAAAATAACTATATGCATTAAGTAGTAAATGATACTGTACGTCATTTCTGCACAAAGTTGGTATCTCTGAAAATGGCTTCTTCCAGTGGCAGTGAGTATGAGTGATCATTGCCTATGCATGTGCTACCTTGGCTGTCTGTTCTGATACTATGAGAGGACAGCTATATCCCTGTGACACTTCAAACCTTGAGTCATTTGTAAATACTTTAAACAAATAAATATGAATAATGTGAATCCCACTTAATGACTTATTCTTGATATCTTCTGGTAAGATTCAAAAGAAGTAACGTCAAAACCTTTAGAATGAAACCAGGACCTACAAGAAAACCCTAACAATGAAGCTGAGATTAACTATCTTCAAAACAAATTTCAGATCCCAAATTTTCTAATGTCACAAGGTGACATATGTGTGTGTGTGTGTGTAAGAGTTAAACATATATTTACTCTGTTTACTAAATGTGATCAAAGGGCTTGACAACAAATACTACAAAACTTTAAATGGTAAGACAGTTTTATTTAATTGGTGTTTTTAGTGCATTAAAAATAATGAAATGTCTTATCCTAGAAGATACTGCATTTTCATGCAATATTACTACAATTTCAATTCTTAATAACTGAAATGGTGGTAGTGTAAGGCCATATGGATGGTGGCAGAGAAGGCTGGAGTTGAAGAAAGGAGGTATTATTTCCAGTGAGGTACATTACAGTAGCGAGGTTTGTACTTACAATTCTTGGAAAAGTGTTCCTAAAATGCCAGGGACTGGTTGTGAACCTAAATAATATAAAACCTACAACCTGCCAGTGATTATACGTGTGTTGCATTTCATACTCTAGTCACTGTGAGTTTTCAGCTTCTCATATTGCACATTCACTTGTGGATTTACAAGTGTTTAAACCCTTATATTTGCTCAATAGGTAATGAGTGCAGTGTTTTTACTAGGAAAAAAAATGAAACTATTGCTCATGAACAACTAGTTGGTAATAAATTAATTCCAGACTTGTCCTTGTAGAAATCACACAGAAACTTAGAGAAAAACAAAACCAAAAGACCAAGAAGTCTCTCATCAAAGTACTCCAGTATATTTTGATTTTGTCTTGTTTCCTTCATATAAACTTGGAGTTAAGATGTCTGACGTCTGCATGGTTTTTCTTCACTGTTAACATCTTGAAAATCAACATTTTTTACTCTTATATAAACTCACTATGGCCTTCCAAGATATGAGTAATCTTGTAATTATTGCTTATAGATTTTGAAGGAGTTCCTCTTCTGTCACTTTAGGAATGACAAATGTTTTAAGTCTGTTTGTCAAACTATTGTTTTTTTTGTTTTGTTTTGGTTTTTTTTTTGTTGCTTTTTTTGGTTGTTTTGTTTTGTTTTGTTGGTACCAGGGGTCTTCAGGAAACTGCCTCTCTATAGGGGGACACCTGACAGTTACAGTCCCCGTATTTTTTTATTGTGTCTCATAAAGAGAACTTTCAGAACTGCTCTAGAAAGTGGCAAGAGCAATGATATAAATGTATTTGAAATGAGAGGGAGTATTTTGAGGGGGTAAATGACAATGTGTTGGGAGCCCTTGAAGCTGGAAATTGACTTAGGGCATGACCCAGACTTGACCTTACCAAAGTAACAAAGAGCACCTGGGTCAACCACGTGAAAAATGCTCCTACAGCCTAGCAAAACAGGAGGCTCCTAAACAATCCAGGCCTGGGTTGCTAGGCAGAGGGGCTAAAATTGACGTCATCCTTCCCTGTGTATAAATAAACCGGCAACATTGGTTGAGCAGTTCCTTTCCTCCCATCAGGAGGATAA
>RJWM01001930.1:5742-101633 GCA_004363535.1 Dasyprocta punctata | reverse complement strand
CAATGTGTCTGTTACTACAAGAAATTATTTTTAAATTTAAATATTCCCTGCATATTTTGAATATCCCTTGCAGATACAGTTAATATTAGGTACAAGAAAACATTGACAATTTTAAGGAAACAGTGAAACGTGGAGATCATTATGCTTTCAAAATATTCAGGCAAGATTTCTTTTGCTTATTAGAGTCTCAGGTTTGATGGTAGAGACTGCGTTATTCCACTCACATAAAAGAGGAGAAGACTGAGGTTCGGAGATGAGAGGTGAGCGCTCAGAGGCAAGTTTCCATCAAGTGGGAGAGAAAAGCCTCCTATTGCACTTTCCCACCATCGGTTCCCACTGAGTGGTTCATCTATTCCAAAAATCCATTTAGGGGATCCACACACACTGTCAAAATAGTTTTATGAATGTCAGTGTCATTTCCCATTCTTCCCATGTTGACACTTGTAAAAACTACCTTAAGACTAATCAAAGCAGTGGCACCTAACTACATTAGGAACCGTTCTATTCTTTACCTATAAACAAGGTAACTTTAAACATAAGCATCAATTTAACAAATTAGTAAAACGTGATGAATATTACTAATTTTAGACCCTTGAGGCATGTGTTTGCAATATTCTATGTGGCAAGAGACAGTATTAAATCACGTCTAGAGTCTATCTACGTGTGAGGGTCATGTGAAGACAGGGGAGTAGTGTCCCTGTTTGAATTTCCAGCTGAACGAGCACCTGAAAAACCAAGGGACACAATTTTTACCTGAAAAATAATTGACAGATCATACCTACCCGGATGTACTTGGCAGATGTTTTCTCTAAAATGAAAGGTCTTCACCTGTCATTTCAAGGGAAACAATTGACAGGATTTGTTGCCAATGATAAAATTGGAGTTTTAAGTGAAAATTATTATGAGTTTTGGAAACTTGTTATCAGTCACTGTGAGCTTGACAGCTTCTGAAGAGTGAAGTGATATTTATAAATATTATTTTTGTCTTACTGAACAATGAAATGTGTCAAAATTTATAATATTGTATAATTCACTGAACCAGAATTTTCTAATGAGCAATGTATTGTGTTACAAAATCATGCACGGTCAAAAATCTATTGAAAGTGAAGTATAGACCACTGGGTTGAAAGTCAACAGAGTAAAAACGTTCTTTAATATATCAGGCTGCATCAAATAATTAACTGACAACAGGCTACCACTTAATGAGTTTCATATAACTTCAAACTCAACTTTCCACAAGTTTTTAAACAGGCTATTAAAATACTCTTATTTGTTTCAATACATATTTCTTTTGGGGGAGATTTTTTTCAGGTACCACCCGCAAAACAGCATACTGCAGCAGATCAAATGTAGAGGTAGACTAGAGAATCTATAATAAAGTAGGTATTAATTTTTTTTGCAAACATGCAAAGTAAAGCCACTTTCCTTATTATCAAAATCAATTATTTTTCATGAAATATAGTAACATTAAGTAAATTTGCTCTTTCTGTTTTCAGGGATGTTCTCATGAGTATGAAGACAGGTTGGGATATAGGAACCTGAACCTAGAATGGATCCAGGTAATGCTTTGCTGCCATCTTCGTGGAATCTCTAATTTTACGCTTGTCTTAGTCACTTTTCTCATCACTGTGACAAAACACCTGACACTCACATGTTAGAGAGGAAAGGTTTATTTCAGCACACAGTTTGCGGAGGTTTCAGTCCACAGTCAGCTGGCTCTGGCACAGGGCAGCATGGGAAAAGGGTTTCACAGATGAGAAATAGTCCACAGCATAGCTGGCAGGAGGCAGCAAGCAGCAGCTCAGCCTGCCTTCCCTCTCTCCATTTCTATTCCATCCCAGCTATACGCCTATTGATTGGTTCCCCCACACATGGTGGGAGTAGGGGCTTCCATTATCCACAACCAGAATAATGCTGGACCCATTCAGCTATCACACAATCTTAATCCCAGTATCAAGCAACCTAGATCCAGCCATCTCCAAAAGGCCCCACATATGAGTACATGAGACTTCAGGAGACAGCTAGACACAAGCCATAACAGTACTTTGATGTCTATACTATAAATGAAGTTTATGGCTTTTGTGCTCAAGCAGAGCAGCATAGCAAATATATGCAATGCATCTGTCTCTTCCTTACCACCCCATTCCTGTACATCAAGCACAGCGCACCACAAGCACAGTGCATGGGAATATTCAAAGCAAGCCCAAGGGAAGCATGTTACACCTAAGACTGACCTTTACGTCAGCTGATAACTCCTAAGCAGGCAAACCTTCTCTTTGAACTATAATTTTATTTAAATGCAGGCAAAAATTAACATTTTAAGAGACACTAACAGCCAAAGAAGCCCCACTACATCGTCTCTTGCTTGTGTCACTTCCCTGGGTTAGCCAAACACTTGCATAGAAATGACACACTAGGAATACAAAGATAGGAACAAGCCCAGAGTTCTATTTTTCTTTCAATCGTACTTTATAAATCAGTAAAGAGGAGAGTGGAGAGAATGTGTGCACCTCAAGAAGTGAAATAAAAACATCTCTGTTAGTTCTGTGCTGTTTCCTCTGTTCAGCAAGAAAGAAATACACATGCATTTGTGAGTCATGGAACACATGTATATTGCACGTAGGAGTCAAATGTTCTTATATTTGCATTTAAAAAGAACATTGCATAACATAGAGATGTACAAAAAAAGATCCATGAAAATAATTTAAATTTTTAGTTGTCCTTTATCCTCTAGTGACATTAAAGGACAAATTTAAAATGGGAGAACCACAAAGGAAAAAATGCTTTATTTTATTGGTTTTGTCAACATTTTTCCAGATCGTTGAACGAAATCCTCACTTTTTCATTTTTATAAGAGGCTTTCCAAATTATGTAATCGGCTCTGGGTTTTTTTTTTTTTTTGAAATAAATGAATACATAAATATTTTTAAATTGCTGGCTGTTAACTTGCAAACGCAACAGGTATGTGCAATGCTGACTTGTGCCAACTTCTTAAAAGTCTCAAAACCTTCACAACTTTCAGTTCGTTGACTTCGAATAGGTGGTTAGAATCAGTTCTAAGGGGTATATTTTAGCCCATTTAGAAATCAGCAAATTCAAATAGTTCTTTTGCCCTGCAGAGTCCACTGGTAGATATTTACCAGCTTACTACTAGATGTAACAAACATAAAATCTCTTTGAGGTGCTCAACAATGTTTAAGTATGCAAAAAATTCTGAGACTAAAAGATTTTAGAATCACAAATACATTTTTAAAAATCATAAGAGCAACTTAATGAGCCACTCAGACAGGTGGGTTTGTAGTGCCAAATAAGAAAATTGCTAGCACATTTTATTGAAGATGGAATTTTCAACATATGCTTTCTGATATTCCCCAGTGCATGCAGATACACATATTCACAGGCATACACTGGTACTGCACAGTTGGCTTTCTAAAAATACCTGTACTCTCCTGTAAGTCAGCTCAGCCTTACTATAAGAGAGAGAAAAGTGAGGTAGGAGAAAATTGACCTTTTGTGAGGCAAAAGTTTCCTTACAAAATGACACTCATTTAAATAGTTAGTGATCCACAGCTTTTCAACTTTCTGCACCTATGCCATTCATATGAAATAACTCCGAGGTGAATAGCACATCATAAACTGCATACAGTTTCAACTCCATACGAGGACCATTTTGTCAAAGCTTTACAATAAGCATCTAAACATAATTACTTCCTTTACTGCTCACTGTAATAATATTAATGACTTGGATTCTTTTCATATTTACAGCCTTGCTTTGAAATTAATTACCAAAGTCCATGTCATTCCTGAGCAAAAACAGAGACCACACTTGTTTTCATTAATAGATTTAATCCGCAGGATGATGTCAGAGCCTAAGGAAAGCCCCTTTCCATACACATCTGTAAAATATAAAAATCTGTGTAATCTGTATACTTTAAAAAAAAATGAAAATTGGGAGAAATGTACCATGGTTTTCAACTGCTTCCAATTACCATTAAACCTTTCGGAGAGTGATTTGCATAATGTTTCATAAACATGTAGGCAGATTAACCTTTTTTAGTTAATTTATTCATTAGCAGTAAAAATTCAAAGCATCTCTTATGAGAAAATAATGTCGTGCTGTTAAATTATATGGAAACAAAGCAATTGGGACCTAGTTGCCTAAGTTTACACTGTGTCAGAGAACAAAAAAAAGTGAAGAGGAAAAAAAAAATTCGCCCTGTTAGGAGGGTGTTGATTAAATTGCCAGTTTGTGAGCAATTAGAGGTATTACTAGAAGATTAGGTGAAGTATTAATTAGAGTTAGGCCAAATGACTCCTAAGAAGGAAAGATACCTTCTCCAACTGTGCTGAAGGTAATGCACAGAGGCCTGAGAGCCTGGAACCTGTCCTTTGGGGGCCTCCTACAGTCATTAAGGGATGTGGGACCCCATTTTGCTTAGGGTTGCAGGGAGGACATACAGGTACACTTTTTTAAAAGATGTTTCATTATTATATCTTATGGCGTATACAAATATTTTAGCATTTTGACTAATTAGAACTTAGGACTCAGCCTTGAAGTAGGTTCAGCCCTGAATCTACAATAGACCAAGCATGTAAAGAAACTACAGGAATGCAATGAGAATTCTAGGCATGCTTTATCATACTAATGTTGAGAAAAAAAAGGAAAGAATATTACTGAGATGACATAAAGAGTCTGTAACAATCTGCTGATCATATAAAGATAATTTCAAGATAGGGCAAGGGAAATATGCTTTCTGCATAGGAGTGGGGCTCTAGCCTCTGGCAGGACACAGAACCAGTATGGCATATTCACCTCCATATTCTAAACACAGGTACATGCAGATTCCAGGAGGAATTTTTATTAAAAACAAAATCTGCTCTTGTTCCAAATGACAGATCACTTGTAAGTAAAGAAATGTGACATCACACTGATGTAACTGGGTTATAAACTTCTGAAAACTTTTTCTTAGCTACATGTATATGAAAGCAAAACCCAGTATTGAAAAAGTTCACCATTTATTCAGTCATTTATTTTCTTGTCAAACAAAAGCCAAAAATTGAATAATAAAAAAACCTTTTTGCTCAAAAACTAATAAAATACTGCCCACACGTTAATATTGAAATTTTTTTCCAATGTTAGTATTAATATACCTTTTACACATAAAGATACTGAGACACAGAGAGATTATGTATATTGCACATGATTATAAAGGCAATAAAGATGCTAAGGAGATCCCATGCCACTTAATCCAGACACACATACTGTAGAGCATTATAAATCATAATGCCCTGAGAAATCGTGGAGAGGCAACATACCGCAATGGATAAGCACTTTGGAGCTAACTTACCTGGTTTTGAATCTCAGTGACATTACTTGTTATATGACCCTGAACAAACTAATAATCCACTTTCTGTATGTCTCAGTTTCTTTTTTTCTGAAATGGTGATATGAACACTACCAATCTCCTAGATTGACCCAGAGTATTAAATGGATTAGTCTTTGTAAAGTGCTTTAAACTATTAGCACATAGTAAGAATTAGAAATATCAAACCTGTTCTCAGGGAAAGTAGCATCTGAAATGACTACATCAACTAAATGGTAGAATTCTTCTTTGTTTTCTTTTCTTTTTAACCAAACAGCCTGAACTCTATGGCATTGTAGAGTTGTAGCTTATCAGATCATGATATACCAGTTTGGCAGAAAAGTTCATTAAATGGGGTCTCCAAAGGACAGGTCAGCATTTTCAAACTTTTGAGATTATCACTGGTCCTTCTCAAGTTTTTATTTTATTTTATTTTATTTCAAAGAAGATAAAACCAAGGAAAGTAAAACAGAATGAAACCAATCAAAATAAACCAATGTAAGTGACACAGGACTTCAAAACATTATGAAATAAGCAATAGTTACCATAATACCTTTTGTTGTCTTCAAAATAGCTGTGGATATCTTTGGACATAGTAAAAATCAAACAGAACAGAACAGAATAGAAACAATGAAAACAAAACAATGAATGCAGTAAAGAACTTCAAAACAAGTGCATAGTAAATCCAAGATGGCCACCATAATAAATCTCACTATCCTTTAAATAGCTACTCATGGCATCAGAATTAACATAATCAAACAAAACAAAACAGAAAAAAACTCAACCCAGCAAAACAGTACAAATGATATAGGACTTCAAAACAAGACATTAGGGAATCAACAATAGCTACAACTCTCAGAAGGAGATGTCCCCTAGATGCCACACTGCATATCACTATCCTCTGCACCATTATCAGACCACTGGCCCTTAGACCTGCAAGGTCAGTGAAACACCAAAGCACCACAGGCATCCAATTGCATTTCACCTCACTAGTTGTCATGACAGCCTGTGTTTCTTTGGATCAGCTGGTAGCTTATGGGGGTGGGGGGCATGGGGTAATTGGTACTTCTTGTTTGCCAGCCTGTGTGCCAGAAGGGCCTGGGGTCTGGTTGTTCCACTCTGGCAGCAGCCCACACATGGTACTGGTTCCCAGGAAGGGCTTGCTTCCTGGTGTGGCCTTGTTCCCCTCCTCGCCCCCACAGTCCATGAATGCTGCTGACTCACAGGGGAAGGCTTGGATCTGGTTGTCCCACTCTGGCAGTGGCCTGCACATGACCTTCTCGAGTGTTCTTAAAGGATATTTCTAATTGAGTCAATTTAACTAATTACTATCTCCTGTGCTACTATTCTAATTCAAACTATGATATTTTACATGCCTTTTGCATTAGCCTCCTATTCGTCTTCCAGCTTCTACCCATGACTCTTTCTTCTTTTTCTTTCTTTCCTTTTTTTCTCTATCCAGTACACTGATCCTTTTAAAAAGCTAGACCAAATCATTGATTTGATATCATTCATCTAATATTTTTGCATCACATTCATCATGTCTTATCATTAGAAAAGAAAATTTTGTTTGAGGAATATTACAAGTGTATCTTTGTTTCGTTGTTCCTTTGCTCTACTGATAAAAGATTAATTCATCTTCTGTATTATCACAAAATATCATTTTTCTATAATCTTTCCAGTTTTTTAGCCTTTTGCTAAGCTTTCACTAACATTGCATCCTTGTCTTTCCAACACAGTATGACTTTAGTTTCCACAAAGATTACTTACAAAGACATTGCCTATTACTGGTCTCATCATAACCACCTGCTTACTTCCAGATAGCAAAGCAGAGCAGGGATAGCAATAGAAGAGCACAGTGTCAATATTTGACAATTTAGTGGTGAAAATGACATTGCTAAACCAGTTAACGGTTTAGCAGTTAAAGGTCAGTGCTATGATGTTCCCTCATTAATAAGAAATAGAGAGATGTTACAAATACGTGTGGTCGAAGGAGCTGCCTGTGGATTTCAGAATTACTCATGAGAAAAATAGGTAAGTTTGAATACCACAATTACAGGTGTCACACTTTTGAAGCTGCAGACATTAAATGGAAGTCTAATCTCGTCATAGGAAAAAGTGGTAGAAAAAAAGAACAATGTATCATAGAGAGCCTGTAAATAGTGGACACAATTTTGATGCAGTGTTCAATATGTAATTGTAAGAGAATTATAAGATTGATAATATTGCGTTAATGTACATAGAAGTAGAAATATTTGGCACAAGCAAAGCGTTTATTTTGCCTTGCAAATTTTTTTTTCCAACAATTCACTTCAGTTCAACAGATTTCTACTCTGGGGCACTGGGTCACAATTATACTCTTACACTATTTTATCTGGCCATTTTCGTTGCTACCAATTAATAAGTTCACATGATCAAGTTTTGTATGTCAGAACTTTCTGTAGATCTTTGTTTTAAAAGAGAAAGTGAGACAGTGTATCTGTCATATTTTCAGCAATTTTCTAAGAAAACATAATGTGTTGTTTTATTTAATCCCCACAAAAATAATAAAAAAGCTACATCCTCATTTTACAGGAAGGATATACTCCGAGGAAGGATAAGTAACTTACCAAAGTCCATTCTCATCCCTCAAATGCAAAGTGAAACTATTGAGTCACATTTGTCCAATGTTCATACACTGAGGCCATCTTACTGGAAGAGAATTATCAGTGTGTGACTATCAAGGGCTCTGACCCTGGTAGACTCTAGCTTTTTAGGGCATTTCACAGAGATTCTCTTTACTATTTTTTAACCTCCATACCTCCAACCATGAAATATATAGCATACTTTCCTACATTACACCAAGTCATTCACCATATCTAGAACCTTAGCAAAGAAAGTTGGGTCCAATGAACATTAGGTTCCAAGAAGGACAAATTAGTTGATAATAAAGAATGCAGGTATTAACCCAATTATAGAGACAACTAATTTAGTAGATATCAAATGTCTCTAAGAAACCTTTTAGTTTAAGTTTGAACAAAATACTACGTACTTTATCTTAGAAAAGTCTTCCGGTGTATTGTTCTTCTCAAAAATTAAATACATAATAACTTAAATTTTAAACGTATATGAACTGCTTTCACTATTCAGATAGATTCATGGCATTGGGATGTGACACTTTTCTGTTTCTGGATGTGTATGTGTGTAACAGAGCATTTCAATCATGATGCTCTTGAGAAATTTTAATTAACACAAAGTTTTTAGAACGTACCGTTTCTTAAAAAGCAGCATTATGTATAATGGCAGTTAATTTCCTAAAACTTTCAGTTAAAATTACATTCTAACATTAAAATATTTAAAAGCCAGTTAAATATATCTGTGTATATATATATATATATATATATATATATGTATATATTTTTCTCATTGGCCAATGAACATGGTGCAGCATTACTTGGTAGGAATTCATCTTACTATCACAACTTGACTCATTTCAACTTATTATAATCATTGAAGATTTTTAATCAGCTCCTAGGAAAAAGAGTTCATTCATTATCATTTTAGGTTTGCTCAAGGGCCTGGAAACGGGGGTTGTCCTAGATGACCTTTAAAGATCCCTTCTACTCCTGTGACTCTGAAATAAATTAAAGTTTTATGACCACATTATGCATAAGCATCAGTGGATCTGGAAGACAATGAGGATGAAGTCTGTGCTCAGACTCTCCGTCCTAGTATTTATGCTTCCTATTCATTTCATGCATAACTAATTTCATATAGCAATTGGTAATCGCATCTTGGTAATGACACCACAGGCATCACAAAACAATTGCGATCATGGCCGCAATTCATTGTAACTACAGTTAACTCCAGAACTGCAGCTGAAATACCTCCCTGACCCACTCAAACAAAGGGTAAGAATAAAATACAGCTTTGAAATGGTCACCTTCACTAACTAGCTTTGAGTTCTAAATAGTCTGGGTTCTTACGCTTTGTTTTTTCTTTTTTTGCATCTCAAGGACCTGATGATGTATTGAAATGGTGAAGCCTGGAGGTTAGCCTTCTTTTCCAAAACTGAAGACATATGTTACTAATTTATACACTCTACTAATGCTACTATGTTTGTTCAGTTCCTCTGTGTTTTACAGATCTGTTGATACATTTGCATAATATGATCATAAATAAGAGGATATATATATAGTCTTTCTGTCACACATGCCATTGAGTTAACAGAAACAAAAACAAAAATAAGGCATGATTATCTTTGGCATGTTAAAACAGCCAATTTGGTTTTCATTTCCTTCTGGAATATAAAATAAGGATCTATCTACCACAGGTATCTTCAAATATATTGGGTATGTAATGAGTTCTCCAATAATTAATAGCATAAGCTTTATGCTACTAAAAATTCTCACAAAGTGTATTGCTTTATTATTTTTATTTTGCATGCATAAAAGTCTTGAATGATGAAGCTAGTATTCAATGCTGATCATTTGAAAATCATGAATGAAATATCGGAGACCCAAATAATTTGTTTCTATTGTCCTCTAGATTAATCAGCATAAAGTTAAATAACATCTCTTAAGAGTTATACAGCATCTTGTCAGCCATGGTCCCCCACTGCTGCCAAACACTCGGTGCGATCCCGTCTCCTCCTGGCTGATGGGAGCTGTGGTTACCAAAACCTACACTGAACTTAGCTATTCAGGAATTCTGCAAAGAATATACAGTAAAAATAAAACCACATTCAATCTGTATAATTGCATCTTCCACTTTATTAACTAGTAAACCACTGGGTTTTGTTAAGTCACAGTTTTAATGCTTTGAAGCACTTCAGAAAAATAAGGCATTGCTCTAGCTTGTTTCTAAACTTGAAGCACAGGGGCCTTTTGATGAGTAAAAGCTAGCTTAACCTGGTAAAGTCTTCAATAATCATCATGAAAGAACAGATGTATAATCTTCATCATATACTATTAATATTACCAATTCTATAGCATATATTATTCATTTTTTAGGCACAAGTACATTTCGGGTAATTCATAAATTAGTGTATGAGTGAACTTGGTCAAGGTTAAATATCTCAATCAGTATATTGTATATTTTGGTCTCAAAATAACCATTTTTTTAGTGAACTCTAATTATTCTATTTGCCAGAATATGCTTCAATTCTCTCACGCTCTCTTTCTTCCGCCCCCCTCCCCCACCCCCTTCGCACGTCCCCGTTTCCATATTTCTAAAAATTCCTTTCAGGTCCAGGAGACTGAGGCCCTTGGATTGGGGATGTTACTCAATGGTGCAAAGCCTGCCTGGCAAGTGTGCCAACCATGATTCCCGGTAACAAAAAGAAAAAGGAAAGAAAAAAAAAAGACCAAAAATAGAGCCCCTTATAATAATAAGGCTCCAGAAGAATGAGAGTAAATAAAACTTTTAGAATTAAATAATCTGGCGATATCAAGCTCAGTCCATCTTTCGCATAAAAGTAAAAGAAAACAACATTGGTTTTTGAATTGCGAAGTTTCCACTAATGAAATGCATTGCAAAATTACATTTAGTAGAAAAATTAATGAACTTTGAAGCTTCTGGGAAAAATGGAGCTGGAAATTTCCATCTATGACAAAAATTATAAAGATAAATAGCATATTCCATTCACTATTAAATATAGCACAATTAATAAAAATAGGTTGTAAAGGTCTATTAAAAGAGGGTTGCATCAATGTGAGTTTATAAATATTAATTACTAGTATACATGTAATTGTTAGTATCTCAGTTAATTCCATTACGCTCAATATAAAATTTGTAAGGTCTTCTGTCCATGTACTTTTAATAAAGTTATTTTATACATATATTTATGTTGTCACTATTACATTTAAAAAAACAGAATTCTTTTTTTTATTTTAAAAAGCAAAACAGAAAAAAAGGACAGAAGCGATACAGAATTTTTTAAAATGATTGGAAATGGCACTAGTTAATATATTGCATATTGTTGTCTCACAAGTAGAACAACTGGGATGGGGAAAGGCAAAAAGGAAGAAGGGAAAAGATGGTATGTATCTGTATGTATATATATGTAGCATAGTTCTCTATCTTCTCTCTACATATAAGATCAATAACTACACTACTAATCTCTGTTAGTTCATCAAAAAGTTTGTGCTTCTGCTGTTTGATCACTTTTTCATGCCTAAATTTTGTAACAAAAACAGTAAAATTCCTACAGAAGGAAACATGCTCGTTTCCTGCTCCAAGTAAATAGCACATTTTAAAAAATTATACAACTTAGCATTCACTGATTATCCACTCTAAACTGTTTCTAAATTTCAAAAATTTCTTTTATCTATAAACTGAAAATTATATGATTATGGAAAAAGGGTGGAGAAATTAATCTCTCTATATATACTATATAACTGGACTTCAGTATAAAGTATATTTTATCTTTTTAAAAGCATATTCTAGATGGAGAGGAATAATTTTAACTCTCAAATGCTGCTTTATATAAACCATGAAATTTCATCAATACTCCTTGAGAAATGAGAACATTGAAGAGTTCTTAATAGAAATAAATTTCCAGAATCAATATTTCAGGTTTTTTTCTTGATACTTTAATTGCAATAAAGGGTAAAATGAAGCTGCCAATCTATTAACTCAAAGGGAAAGGAATTCATGGTTTTCATCTTGATTTGAAACTCGATGCTCAACATATGTTTTCATCAGAGCCATGGGACATCCCTCCCTGTTTTCAGGATTGTCCTCCATGATGAGACACTGTCATCTGACAAATGAATGCAGTTTTCCACCTGAGGTTCATCAGAACAAACTCAAAGAGAAGTTGATGAGTAATCCACTGGTTTTGTAGCCCTGATAAATTTGACAAAGCATGTTTTCTCCTATGTACTCATTTTAGTGCTGTAAGAATTCCTTCAGTATAAACAGGAGCACCAATTCTTGGTGGAAAGATGGTGTGCAAGGTGAATTTCTAAAGGAGCACATTTAGTCGCTATACTGGTAAACAATTCTTATTCCTTGGTGTCCTTGATTTGACAGTCAGAGGTTAGATATAATAATTACAGCTGGCTGAGAATAGTTATTTATGATAAATAGACCTTAATGATGTTGGGGGGGCACTGCTATCACAGGGAAGATGGATGACTAATGAAGTCTTCTATGTAACCCAAACTTTGCTGCTCATACAGCTCTTCCTTCTTACCTCAATTTGTTTATTTTGAGATTGAAGAAAGATAACCTCTTTCACATGGAGACAGACACACTTTTTCTGCAGAAATGTCAATATCCTTTATTTGATTTGCTCCTCCATAGAGCCCCCAGTCTTCCATGCTCAAATGCCATTATGGCATGATTTCATTTTTCATATTAGAAAACAATCAATGTAGAATCAATAAGAAGACATGTTTGCTCAATAATTAATTAAATTTCCTAGAGAAAATGGATGTGCAATAATTTAGTAAACTATGATACCAAATGATCATTTCTTCTCATTTGGCAGAGATTCTCATCACTGATTTCAAAAAGGACTCAAACCAGAAGAATGGGAAACCACTGGAAAAGTACCATAGGGTCAGACAATTTGTCCTTCAGAAAAAATTATCAAGCTAAGAAGTGATCGGGTTCAGACTTCTAGACTGTGGCATTAGATGCTTCAGCAAGAACAATAGAGCAGTCTTCAATAGAAGATGAATATTTTGAGATACACTTTTTGTTATTTCTAAGTGGAGAACATCCATTCTTTCTACCTGTATTATTGCACATGGAGGAAACTCTTTTATTCCATTAATACTTCTATGCCCTTTCTGATGCCTCAGTACCTTAGGAAAAATAATACTTTTCTGATATACGATTTTGGGAAAAGGAGTTGATCATACTCCAACTAAACATTTATTCTCTCTTATTGTTGAATCTGCATCTTTCCAAAAAAAATAATTTACTCTGGTATTTGTCATTACACAATTGAGGCCCACTTGTTGATATCCTTGCCAGGGACTGGCTCAATAAATCTAATCCTGAGGTGAAGTGACAGTAAGTCCAAGGAGCTCACAAATACAAAACCAGGCCCTTTGCTTCAGCTGTTTCAGTGGCAAATATGATATTTCTGCAGTCATCTGTCTGACTCCAATGCATATACCTTAGCTCTTCTTGAATCTGATGAGAGTTGGGCATCATTTATTTACCATCTGAAGTCCCAGCACCTATCCTGGAGATTTATATCATTAATCAGTTTGTACCACATACTGGGTTAGCACTGCTTACTTTCAAATTTCCCAGTGTATTTAACCAAACAAACCCATCTTTAAACATACACGTGTGTGTATATATGATTGACTTGAGTATTTGTATACCTATTTGTCTATTTATAATACCAATACCTGATGAAACCAAGTCTTAGTAGAATTCATTTTGGACACTGTTGGTGATAGAAAAAATGTGTTGGCATCACTAAACAATCAGTTTCCGTAGATACTACTTTAAAGCTTTTTTTGTTTTTAAATTAAGGATAACACAAACATAAGAGGCTTGTAATTTCCTGAATTTTGTGCCAAATGCACAGGAAACGACCAGTGTTATTGTTGGCTTGGTTAACCTCCTACTCTAGGTCATGTTCTAAGTGTCATATTCCTCAAGAAGTTCTTTCGTAGTAAAAAATATCTTTCTCTCCAAGCACTCGGGAGGCTGAGGTAGGAGGAGCGTTGTGAGTTCGAGGCCAGCTTGGGCTACAACGCGAGCGCAAGGCTGGCCTGAGCTACACAGTGCGACCCTGCCTCAAAAAACCAGGCCCGGGAGTTTGGCTCAGTGGCTTATGTGCCTGTCAGGCAGGCGCGAGGTTGTGAGTTCAATCCCCGGTGCCGAAAAAAAAAAAAAAAAGAAATATATATATATATATATATATATATATATATATATATATATATCTGTCTCTCATTATGCTTTCTCCTTCCCTTCTATGCCTCACTGCACTAATATAGGTTTATAGTTATTCCTTAAATTGTTCCCATTAAAATGGCATATTCATAAGGAAAATATCTCTATTTGACTCAGCATTGCATATTAAGAACCTAGAACAGAAGAGCTGTCAATAGTTGGTTGAATTAATTAATTAAAGGAAACTAAAAGCATAGTTGAAGTATTTAGTGCTCCTAAAGAAAACTAGAAAGGTGGTGGTTGAAGCAATGCCATCAAGTCAGTCATAAGGGCCCTGCATATCCACTGACATTCCTTTGTCATGCCTTGAAGCAGTGCCATGATATGAGAGTTGCTGAATCTTTCACTCACAGAGAACGGCTATTATTTTTTTCCGACTTGAATCTCCATTTGGCCACACAGATTTTCTCAAGAGCACTTTTGGTAGCACACGTCCTTTGTCCTCAAGGGAGGCCACTCACTGTGGTGTGTAGGATTTCCCAGGGTCAGAGAACATTTGCTCTAATGATGTGATTCATATATACACAGCCCTCCCTTTGCTTGTCCAAATGTCTTAATAAAGAAGCAGCCATAAAACTTAAAAGGTACTTACTGAAAACACAGATTGTTTACAAAGTATATTAACTAAAATCCAGCCAAGCCAAACTCAGAACAATTTGAGACCATAAAAGTAATACAGTGCTTTATTGTATCTTAGGGCCAGTAGCACCTTTTATTTTAAAGCCACCTTAAATGGCCAATCTTTCTACCTTTCTCTTTAATAACAAGTAAGAAGGAATGCACCAAGAAGATAAGCATTAAGCAGCTTCCTATGAATGGTTTGAAGGGACAGATAAAAGTTCTTTGTTTTATTGAAGCTGAATATGCTTTAGTGCATCAAGGGACAATTAGAATAATAGATCATGCACTCTTAACTGGCAGGAAATAAAAGCACATATATTGGGCAACTAGTTTTATCTCCAGCAGCTCAGAAAAGGACTGGCGAAGATCATATCTTAAACAAGATGATACACAAATGTAAATGTGAACATTATGAGAGCCAGTCTGGCTTAGTGGAAAGAATATAGATTTGCAACATGATTGGAGTTGAGTTTAAATTCCGATAGAACAATTTATTCAGTGTTTCCTTAGATGATTTGCTTACATCAATCTGAGACTGTTTCTAATTTATATGTTGGGTAGATGTTTCCCAATTACAGAAAATGCATAAACATGTAATGAAATCCCTAGGCCATAGGCATGTTCAATCAATTTTATCTAGTATCAATAGCCAGAACGAAGTGCATTGTAGTTTAAGAACAAAATGGTATGCTTAGATTCTTACAGAAGCCAGGACAGGTAAGATGCATGAGTAAAGTCTGTCTAGAATAAAAATAAGATTGTCACGGACCATCGGTTAAGAACAGTTCCGGGTACTGATGAGCATGATGATGTTTCAAATTGTTCTTGACGACTCCTTTAATCCTTCTAAACAATCATCTTCCCTCTATTTTTAGCTTCTCAAACAATTCTGGTTGATGGTTTTCTTTCATTTTTTAGCACCCCAGTGTTTCCTGATTCTATTTTATTTTTTCCAAAAGCATAAGTCAGAAATAATTTCCCAGCTGTCAAACACACTAACCATCCTTCAGTCTTTATCTTTCATGGGTTTATGCTCCACTTCATTTGTCAATGTGTTTCCTTCTGAAAAGGCCTCAACTTACTCTCTTGCTTCTACCTCCTGCTCTGTCTTTGGCAGATAGCTCCTCTCTAGCCCATCCTGAAAATGTTGTGTCTCTAGATTCCTAATCGAGCCTACAGATGTTCCGATTCTATAGACTTTCAAGTAGACTTACTGATTTCTGGGGGAAAAAAATGTGTACTAATGGATTCTTAAATCTCTGTCTCCATATGAATTAAGGGCTTTGGTTTCAAATTTTTATATGAAAATGTCTGCTAGACTTCAGTTAATACTCACCTAACAATTTGAAATTAAGGAGTTAAGTACTGCACTCTTTAAATTTCCCTTGAAATTACACTTCCTTTGATGGTTTGCTTTTTTTTTTAAATTTAGTTTATTAATACAGTTTAGATACACATAATGGTCACATTCATCATAGGGAATTTGTACCTATACAGGATGAATCTTAGTTCTTCCTTTTGTTTTTCTCATTCCCTCCCCTCCCCGCAACCCCTCTTCCCCTATTTATTTACAAAGTTTTGTTTCTGTTTTTTTCCTTTTATTCTCACTCCCCTATCTTCCCCTTTCCTTTTGAACATTTTCTTCTTATTTCACAGTATCTATTTTACATCTTGGTTCTTATTGAGACTTTCAGTTTCTCACACCAGATATACAGTGTGTTGTTTGGGATCCTGAACCTATGTAGTGCTAAAGGGATGATGAAGGGAATCTGTGATCATTCTTTCTCCTTATGTAATGTTCCCCATCACCTGTCAATAGTCAAGGCCTGCATTTCTTCTCCCAAGTTTTTTTCAAAGCTGTTTCCTCTATCTTGGTTATTTTTCTCTTGTTGTTGGGACAAAATACCAGACACCCAAAATTAAGGACGGAAAGTTTCATTTAGCTCACAATTTGTGGAGGTTTCAGCCTGTAATCAGTTGGCTCCAAGGCAGGGTGGCATGGAACAGGGGCAACACTTCAAGGCGGCAGAAGACAGCAGAAAAACAAGCAAAATGGGAAGAACAAGACTGTTTCCCTCCCTTATAATGTAAGCAGGCTATGCCCCTTGGGTGGGTGTACAACTCACACCATCTCCATGCCCTCTTCTTTCACAGGCTGAGGATGTTTACAAAGTGAGGACCCTGGCATCCTGCAGAACCACTTAGTTAAATCCTTGGCCTTCTCAAATTGTCACAATGAACAACATACTAGAGCAGTAAAGGCTTGTCCTCTACACCCCAGGACGTACAGCTGCTGAGTTTCTTAGTTAAGTTTCTAGACTTCTCAACTTGACACAATGTATCAACCATAACACTCCCTATTTCCATGACAACCGCCGCATTTCAGTCTCCCTTCCTGACTTCTCTACACAGCTCTAGTTGTGTAGTAACTGGTTATTCTTTTCAAACCCTTCCTGTTTAGCTGCCATGATAATAAGAGTAACTCTGAGTATGTCATTTGCTCATAAAACTCCATCCATTAGTGGTCATTCATTAATTCCTGAGTCATACCAACTTGGGTTCTTAAAGTAATATTGACTATCTTCACATCAGTGCCCTGGTAATGTATTCAGGATAATCTCTCAAATTTTGGGTTTCCAAAAATCATCAAAACTCTGAGCTTCATGCAATATCAGACATGAAGAACCCACAAATCAGAACCCATAAATTAGAAACACAACCTGAGCAATGTCTCTGTAGTTTCCCAATTGATTTTTTTTATACAAGGTTTAGAACCACTGTCTATACACTGAGCATACGAAATTTTAAAGTGTACCAACACTTAGAACTACATGGCATTTATTCCTTTACACATTGATTCTTTTACTCTTTCAATCCATAAGGGTTGACGGGGTGTCAGTTCAATAACTGCACTAGGCAGTGTGCTAGTGGCAAGGTGCACAATGGTGAACAGGATCAAGCCGATTGCTCTGCATGCAGCAGTCTAGTCATGTACAGTAAATTGTATATACAAAGATATATTGCCATCTCAAGGTGTTACACTGCAGATAGAATGAGCTTTTTGAATGACTGCAAGTTGTCTTTAGCCATGAAGACAGCCAGCTCTGAAGTGAAATTATAGAGCAACAGGATGTTATTAACAGAGGCAAAAAATCTTTCTCCCAGAATTTTTCATACACCCTCCCTTCAAAAAGCCATGTGAGCTCTTCAAATGCAACATTTTCAATTCTTTCCTTCTTTCTCCTCCAGGAAGTTTCTTTTGTTTTCTAGTGATATCTTCACTGTTGCATAGTTAGGATTTGAAATGCTCAGGAATTGGCATTTAAACCTAAAACATATCTGTTCAAGGATAGTATTAGTTGACCATGTCTAAAACTACATGTGCATTTTGCTTCTTATAATTCATTTTCTTTACAATAGAAGTGGGAAGAAAGCTACTTGCCAATGGCAAACCCCATAATTATATATAAATACTTAGCAATTTTGTGTCTATAGTGAACATTTAATGAAAATATTTAATAATACAGTTTATCAAATTCAAATGCATACATGCTACTACTGCTAATAATTATAATAGCTAGATACTGAATACTTTAGTCAGGCACTGTTTTGTCTGTTTACATGAATTAAATAATTTCATAGAGAATAAATGGAGCTTTTTATTTTAAAAGAAATGGAAACTGAACCACAGGTAATTGATAAACAGGTATCTATCTTCTTTGTGTTACATGAACGTGGACATATGTGTACCTTCGAATGTTGATACACACTCAAAATGAGCAACAAACCATTCAAAGTTGTCTGCTGCACCTCTCTATTCTTACTTGTTTTATAAAGAATGGCCTTGTTTTCCAGCTAGTGTAGCCACGAGTCAGGTAGTTCATGAATTTCAATTCAGCAGATTTTGCAGAGTAGGATGCTCTTCTTGCACTTTATAGAAAAGTAAGGACGTCAGAATCTAATCCATGGTATGAGAGTTTTGCCAGAATGTAGTTCAGACTGAAATGAAAAACATGATCTCCCATGGGACTCATCCTTAATGAAATCACTGAGATATGAAGAGCCCCAAGAGGAGGACTTTTAAAGTTCTAACCATTGGCAAATGAGAAACGCCAATCGAGACATGTTTTTAAAAGAAGATGGTGTAATATTCCTATAGTTTGATATTAAGAGCTAGGCTGAAACCTAAATTGTAGACCATCTGGAGAAGAAATATAATGAAGGAAGCCAACAAAAATACAATTACAACAACTGGCTTAAAAATAACAACTGCATTTAAGAACAGCCAAAGCAGGTATGTTGGGAATAAAATTTAAGTTTTCATTTTGTCTTGACTGTACAAATAGGATTAGAAAATGCACCTTTGTGTGGATAGTTAAGCTGGGAAGAAGGAGATATGAGAAAAATTTAGTAAAACTGCAAAAAAATATTCTGCAGATATTTTAAAAATACTCCACATTTGAAAGTCTGTCCTACTGTTTTACAAGAGAAGTAAAAACAATCAGTGAGACTGGGTGTACTGGCACAGACTCGTAATTTCAGCACTCTGGAAGCTGCAGCAGGAGGATCACTGCAGGTTCGAGGCCAACCTGAACTACATAGTGAGATCCTGTCTCCAGAAAAAAAAAAAAAAAAAAAAAAAAAAAAAAAAAAAAAAAAAAAAAAAGAAAAAGAAAAACCAAGACAAAACAAAACAAGAATCAGGGTTGAAAAAACTGAATTGATAACTAGATGAAACAAATTTTTATTTTGTGCCAAGCTATCAATTAATTTGAAAAGTATAGCAAGCATGAATACTAAAATAATTATAAAATGCTATTTACTTTTCCTTATGCAACCAGAATTGCATGGAAAGAAAAATTTTGAATGGTTAGGACTCAATGAACTATGAAAAGAAAAGTAGGAGGATAGCTTTTGTAACAGTGAAATAGTGATTACAGAAAGTGTAGAATTACTTAAATTGAAGGCTAACATTTCTAAGGCAGAGAACTGCAAAGTGGTGATATGTGTATGGATAAAATCAAAGGGTCCTTAGAGAAAAATGTAGCATAGTGGGCAGGCATCAAGCAGTCAGTTGTGAGAGTAGTAAAGACTGGATGACAGAAAATTCAAAAACAGGAAAGCAGTGCCAAGTCAAGACAAAAAGTAAAATAAAATGAAGTTTTACCCTGAGATCGTTGATATATCAGGGATCGAATTTTTGCAAGAAATTTTCTCAAATTGATCATTGCGTGCATAATGAGTTACATTTTAAAACTTTATTACACAGTAAATTGACCAAATCTAGTCATTTGGATTTTGGATTCAGAACACAAGAAGATTACAATATATGATAGAAAACGTGTGTAGATGTGCGAGATTCATCTTTATATGGTGTTTGTAATATAGGTAAATCAAATGGTTACTTAAAACTGGTCTTGAATTTTTACATTTTGAGAAATATTGGGACTTTGTATTGCTCATCTTTTTGGAACATACGACATTGTATCTCCTTGAGTTCTATGATACGGTTACTGCCCGTGGTCTCTAGTATCATGCTTCCTTTCTTCCTGTGCTCTAGAAAATCTCCTGATGCTTGAGTGTCTTTCCTGTACTCTTTCCAGCACTAGGTTTTCCTTATAGTGTCCCTTTTGTCTGATATAACTTTACTTCGTATCTTCCATGTTTTTGCTATGAAGCATCCTTCAGTTTTCAAGTTCCTTAGCTGAAAATTGGCTCAGGGAATAAGTCGCTGACCTCCCTATCTGGGAACATCTATGCCATTTCCTCTCAAAACTCAAAGAAATAAACTCTCCCACATGGTAAATTCACTGTTTTCGGATTTTAATTTGTGTCTAGGTGATACTGATTTGTTACATTTCTGCATCTCTAGAATAGAAGTTCCAGGGCAAATATGACCAGAGGGAGGAACCTCAATCCTCACCTGAAGCTATTTTTAGGGTACCGTGCATTGCCTTTAACCCAACTCTGTGATAAGAAGGGATACTTCTCCTACGAAACCTACCAGGAGAGAAAACGTACTTTGGAATTGCCTATGCTAAGGGCTAAAATTTCACACATAAATTTTGACCAGGAACCAGACTCTTAGTTTGCTGTTTGTATGTTAGCCTGGAAGCACTTGAAAATATCTGAATTTTTACAAGTGATTTTAATCTTTGCTTTTCATGTAATATTCAAAAATTATTTTGAAACCTAGAGGTTGATAATGGCAGATATTTTCCTAGAAGTTTTATTTTCTACTTACGGCATCATTGCTTGTCTTTAAATTAAGATCATAATCTCACCAGAATTATCATCATTTGGGGTCTATTTCACTTGGTGCACAAGAGATATGAGAAGAAATAAGGAAAACTTCATATTTTTCTTCCAAAAGTATATTATCTACAGCTACACAACCTAGTAATTTGGCAGATGGTGTTTGAATGTATTGTGGTACTTCTTGCACAGATTTTATAACATCCAATGAATCTACAGTTATTTAAAAATAAAAAAATAAAAATCTACAATAAAAATACAAAAATCTACAATTATTTAAAAATAAAAAGATAATGAAATGTACTTGCTCAGTTGTGCAAGCCTGTAATCCAAGCACTGTAGGAGGCTGAGGAAGGAAGGTAAGAAATTTGATCCCAACTTAGGCAACTGAGTGAAATCCTTTCTCAAAATATAGAGCCCTGGGAATATAGGTCAAAGTGAAGGATCAATGCCAATATAAATAAACAAACAAATAAATAATAAATAAATTGACTGTCCTAATTTTAAACTATTTTAGTGCTTCATATGCCTAAAAAACTGAATTCATTTTCTTTGAGGTAAGTTCATACAGAAAAATCATTTACATTTATTGAAAATTGAATTGTCTCTTGCCCTCCTAGGGGTTTAAGTTTTGGTTTTCTGGTTCCCAGCATCCTCTATGAAGCACAAGTAAATTCCTGCTATTGATCTCTCTGCACACTCAAAATTTAGACAACTTCCCTTTGGAATAGAGTTTCCCTAGCCCAGCTCCACCTGTGACACCACCTCCCTTGTATGGGATATGCTATGTCCCCCCAAGTCCTCATATAATTTTGATGGGGCTGAGTTATTGGTTTGTTATTGGTTTGTTGATTGACAATGTAAGCGCTGTGCCCGCCCAGGGGTGGAGCTGAGATACAGTGTAAGGGAAGGCGGGTCTTCCTCTTACACTTCCGCTTCCGCCTCTCTCTCTCGCTCCCTGTCTCTCTCTCGCCAGCGTGGCTTGCAGCTTGCAGCTTGCAGCCGCCATGAACAGCAGGCCCGCCATGCCATGCTATCTTGGAGCCAACTTAAGTATGGACTGAAACTCCCGAGAAACTGTAAGAATAAACCTTTCCTTCCCTAATTTTGGGTGTCAGGTATTTCGTCTCGGCAATGAGCGAAAAGTAACTAAGACATCCCTTTCCTTTAAACATTATCTTTACCCTCTCCAGAAGTCTACATCAAGGGGTTGTGTTGTATATGTCATCATCCACACTTACTCATCACAGTCAAACTCATTATCATGTCAGAAATTTTATTTCATGTGATAAACCTTGTCTGGCATCCTAAAATTGAAATGCAAAATTATTACAAAAATGCTTACTAGTTCATTTTATACTTTGTATTGTGGAAAGAGTGAACTCAGAGTCACAAATTTCAAGCTCAGCTTTTTAGATTTTTACCCATATGACCCACTAAAACTCAATTTCCTTTTTCTATAAATGGTGATAAGCACACCTACCTCACTAAGTTTTCATGGGAATGGAAGTAAATAATAGGTATGAATTTTGTATCACATGGCAGATATTCAATAAATATTATTATTTCATCCCTCAGTCCTCATGGAGCTTCCTCTTAATAAATTCTCATAGTTATGTTCATTCAAATAGTGCTGGAAGAAAAATAGTAGGAATCAACCTACGGCCAATTTCTAGATAATACAAGAGAAGCAAGACTAGAATTTAGGATTTAGCACAATGAATTCATGGCTAGATTATTAAATTTCCCAGATAGTTATAGTCACATGTGAATTTCCTGCACTGAGTGTTTATAGAAATTCAAACTACAAGTTATGAAGTTAGAGCCATCAGTTACTTTTCTCAGAGGAGTTCTGACTTTGGTATCACCAGTGTTTTTGATGGGACTGAGTTTGATTTCCATCAACCTGAAAGTAAAATCTCTGACATTCTTGGCAAATGAATCTGTGTGGGTCTCCTGGGTGACTAGGAGTGATGAAATGTTAGGGGGAGTTGGATTTCCTCTAATGATAAGAATAGTTAGATTGGGATCTCAGGCTTAACCTCCATCTGGGGCACATGCTTGCTTCTAATGTGGGAGCACTCAGCTCTGTGCAGGTGTTTTATAGCACACGCTATGATTACTCAAATTTTCTCCCTCTTCTGTGACATGAACTCAGACGTCAGAATCCAGAGGAGTCCCTGAAACCGCATGAGGAACCTGGCAGCTCAAAGAGTGTGTAATCAGACCTCACTATTAATCAGAAAGAATGCTTCACTTTGAACAGCAAAGCCACTATAAGAATGTTTACTTTTATTAACATAATACTGGTTTTGCTAACAACTTATCAACTCATAATATATGTGACCTAGTTAAACCATTCAAAGTAATTAAGCACAGAGGAAATACTCACTTTATGAACTGTGTCCAAAATGTTATTTGCTACTATCTACTTTTACGTTCTGGAAAATATATGCATGACATCTGATTTTGTAAACCTGCAATGTTACTGTAGTGTATTTACTCTAGTCGTTTGGTTGTCTCTTTTGCTTGTTGTTTTTGTTTTATATGTCTTTTTTTCTGTTTTTTTCTTCACTAAAATAAAAAAAAGAAAAAATATATATGCATGAATATTTGATGACAAATAATGTTAAATACATTTTTCTGAAGACTAAAATTCAATGAGGAATAATAATTGGAATTTATATTACTGAAATTCTTTATCCAATTGAAATTAAATTTTTACTGATATAATGATCTTGGTATTAATTGACAGTTAATATTTTTCCAAGAACCACCATTTTAAAATTTTTTAAAAATTAAAAATGAATTTTAGGTCATTTCAATAATACAGAGGGAAATATAATAAATTTGGAGAAAGCAAAAACTCTATCTTCCAAAATATCTCCATGGAAACTTAGCATTCATTAACTTGGTCAATTTATTGTAGTTTAGAATCTCTTCTATAAATGTATAGGCTTCTTTATTTTTGCTCCACAGCAAGAATATATTCATCCACCAAAACTGATCTGTATTTCTGGAAAAAGTCTATGATTCTATTAAAGTTGGAAATAAGGGTGACAGCATGATGACTGAACCTCATATTCATAAATCAGTCAGAAAGCAACATATTCTTAGATCACTTGTTGATGGGTATAAAGATCTTGGTGAAACTAAAGGACTTAAAATGTTCACTTGTAGGTGCGATGTTGCAAATGAGAATCACTGAACACTGTGTTACTTCACATGTCAGTACTTGGCTGGAATTAGATTTCCTTTAATTGCCTCTTAGGATTGTCCTTTTCTGTGCTTCCATGATTGTCCAATTCCATTTCTAATGAGCATAATCATAACAATTTATGCTAAAGATTTAATGTGTACTGAAAAGTTCACGTCTTGGAAATTTAATCCCAAAATTCATAATCAATGGTATTCAGAGATGGGGCCTTTGGGTAATTAGGTAATTAAGGTTTGAAGGGGTGATTAGCTTGGGGACCTAAGCCTGCATTAGTTACTTTATAAGAAGATGAAGAGAGATTCCTAGCAAGGATGCTAGCTATGTCTCACCATGTGATATCCTTTCTATGTCATAATCCTTTTAAACAGGTTCTTACCAGACACCAAGGAAATGTCAACAGAATACATTTCAATTCTTCAGTTTCTATTGCCATGAGCCAAACATAATTCTAGTCTCTACAGTTGCCTGGCATCATAGTTACTTTTCTCTCATTACTGATACAAAATGCCCAACACACAAGGTTTATTTAGCTCACAATTTGTAGAGGTTTCACTCAATAATCAGCAAGCTCCTAGACAGGGTGATTTGGCAGAGAAGAACAGTTCATGGCAGAAAGACTGTAGCAAATCACCAAGGGTGAGAGAAAGGGGACATATCTCTTTCGGTCCCTTATCTTGCATGCAGGCTTCCTGTGCTAGAACAAGTGTAGTATTCATACCCTTGATCTTAGCCCTGGACCATGAATCAATCACAAACCCTAGATTCAGCCACCTCTGGAAAGCCTACCCCCCATGACTGCATGAGGCTTTGGGGTGGCATTTAGATATAAACCATAACATTCTGACCCTGGTCCCCCAAAGACTCATGCACATCTCTTTCTGCAGAAGGTATTTAGTCCATCTCCAAGTGTTGTCAAAGTTATAACAGTTCAGCATTGCTGAAAAGTTCAAGTCCAAAGTATCCTCTGAGATATAAGACAATCCCTTAGCAGTGAACCACTTTACAATTGAAAGTAAAGTTGAACATTTCCAACATTCAGTGGCACAAAATTGAACTTTTCATTCAAAAATGTGCAAATAGGGGAATACAAAGAAGTGGGACCAAAGCAAGCCCAAAATTCGTCAGGGGAAACATTAAGTCCTATAGTTCCATATGCAGCATCTGAGGCACTCTGTTGCAAGCTATGAACTCCAAAGGATTTGGGTGACTCCACCTTTATGGCACTTCCAGTGATGGTAGTTCCCATGGTTCCTTTCTTGGGCCTGCTTTACTTTCTCATTTCAGTTTTCCTCATATGATCCATGTTCCTTGCTTCTCCAAACTTCTGGGGTCTCTGCTGAACCTTCAGTTTCACACACAGCCCTCTCAAGGGCACACTTCTCAGCCTTCCAGAAATTCTTCTGTGTTCTGGGTGGAAGCCTTCCTGACTGCACAATGCTTGTGTCCTGCATGCACCTAAAATCAGCACTATGTGGATAATGCCAAGATCTGAAAACAGTTGGAGCTTTAGTCAGCTTTCCTTAGCTCTTGGCTATAGAGGTCAAATGCCTATGAACCAAAGCCCAGGAAATAATTTCCTTAGGCCACTAACATTCTGGAACGTGGTGCTCTGGGACTCTCTTCTCAAGGCAAAGACTTTCACTTTCACAACTCTGAGAAGGTAAAGGATGGAGCCTTCCTGCTTTTTGTGATATTCTCAGGCCATCTTTTCTATTGTTCTCTTGGGCAATGCTTGGCTTTTCTGTGCTAGTCTTTTTAGTGACCAGCTTCTCCTCTACTCTATCTTTGCAGGTCACAGCTTTACTGGAGCTTGCTTTCTGTTCAAACTGACAACGTTTTGGATCCATCTGATGAACTTTTTGTTTCTAATTCTCAAATTAAATCTAGCTAAAAGTCCCCACAATAGCCATGGCACTGCCTCTACAATACACTGTCTTGAAATTTCTTCTGCAAGGTTAATTAATCTGCTGCCCTTATTCTCAGTGAAAGGGCAAAGAGATGCAGGCAAAGTCTCCAAACATGAGAAAAATGCAGACAAACTTTCTTCCAAGGCATAACACACATCTTCTGGAGTCCAGCAACTAATATAGTCCTTCCCAGCAGAAACCTCCTAGGCTTGGTCTTTTCTGGCTTTCTCATCTTCTGAGATCTGATCTGAATCTCCTATATAGTACAACCTAAAACAATCCATTACTACTTTTTAAGCTGGCATCTCCATATCATTTTGAACTCTTCCCACAAGTGGTTTCCAAAGAGTTCTGAACCACATGGACAGGTATAGTCACAGCAGTGACCATATTTTTGATACCAAATTCTATCTTACTTTTCTCTCATTGCTGAGACCAAATACTCAACACCCAAAATTAGAGAGGGAGAAGTTTACTTAGCTCAAAGCTGGTAGAGATTTCAACCAATGGTCAGCTGACTCCAAGGGTGGTTTGGAAGTGGAGAACAATTTACGGTGGGCAGACTGTAGCAAAGAAACAAGGGGAAAGAGAGAGGAGGGACATGTCTCTTTCTGTCCCTTATACAGTATGCAGGTATTTACATTCTTAATCCCAGAATTATGCTATGAATTGATCACAAACTCTAGATTCAGCCACCTCTGAAAGATACACTCCCCATGAATACAGGAGGCTTTGGGGAGACATCTAAACACAAATCACAGCACATGGTTTCTGGTATTTTCTTATAACAACAGAAATAATGAGACATACAGTTGGCATTTGGAAGTGGAGTTGCTTCTCTAAAAATCTGAAAATATGGGAGCAGTTTTGACCCAAACCATTTTGTAGTAAATGCTAGAAAAACCCTGTGTGGAAATGAATGGAGCATTAAAGATAATCTGCTGAGAGTTCAAAAGGAATGACTTGAGAGCCTCAAAATTGTCAGAGCTAATAATTTATATGTGTCACAGAAATCTCACTGTCCAAAGCTTTCTATTGCCTTTTCATAGCTCAGAACTGTTGGTAGGAAGAAACTACACAGCTAGGAGCAACTGTAGAGATCTCACTCCACAGGACCCCAACCTTACTCATCATAACTGCCATTCTGTGTGCCAGTTAATCAGTATTCTAAAGTCTACTTTTAAAACGATGTCTTTAAGAGAGTCAATCAAGCATTTTTTTTTTTTTTTGTATTAGTCACTAAGGCCCAGATTGTTTTGTGACGGATGCTGGACATTATGCTTTTGAGAAAGGTCAGATACATTCCCATTGGCCAGCGCCCACTTTTGTCTAGTTGTCCACATAAACACTTTCCTTCCATCATTGGGTGTGAGGTTACAGTTTTCTAAAGATGGCACGCCAACTGTGGTAAATTTGTTGAACATTTTGCCATTTATCTGGCTGATATCATAGACATCCAAAATTTATACTTGGCTATGAATTAGAGGAAGAAACATGGGATATAGAGAAGGGTGAAAAGGCCACTCCTCTCTTGATTAAATGGGGACATAATCCAGTGACTAGATAAGAATTTATTCTAGGCTCCTTAATTATTGGCCTGGCATCAAGTGATTTAAAGATTTATGTTTACTTGAGAAACAAATAAATGAAGAATAAACAATACTGACTTATAAAAACATCCTAAAATTAAGAAAAAAATAAGAGTTGAGGAATGGCTGAAGGGCAGGGAAAGGAAATAGGCCAAATTATGTAAATATACGGGAGCAAGAAGGAACTGTAGACCCAGATGCCTTGGTCCTATTTAATTTGTATTGGTTTTCTGTCAAATAAAACTAAAGTACTCGGGCATTCATTGTTTTAAATACTTTTTTGGATTGTGTACAATAAGCATTGTGAATATCCAAGAGCATATCTACATAAAGAATATTTTAGCTAGATTTTTAACATGTCCTTAATTGTCAAAAATACATGAGAATCTCCAAGCCAACTTTCACCTCAGTTGAGTATATATAAAATCAAGATGTAATGGCCATACAAAGATACATTAGGATTTGTCCTGTACCAAGGTGATGATATTTACTTATTCGAAAGGTGACTTTGCTGCAGCTTTTGTGTAAACCAATAGAAACGAGTTTATTCATTTTTGATGACCATATGTATCTTAGGCAGCTCAAAGAAACACTTGGGCAGCTCAGCTGAACACTTGAATGAATAACACATTTCAGAGTCCTACTAAGTCTGTCCCAGGTAAGTGCTGATGGCAGTTTTCAGTGAGATATTTATTCCATGGTATTCTTACAAAGTTTAAAGGAAAAATTGATGAAATGTAATTAGTACGGTGCTTGGCACAGATTACTAAATGGAATAACAAAATTATGGTATTCTTATTGTAATGTTCTTTAATTTTCTCATCTTCTAGAATCATTCTCTGTGACCTGATATGGAATTTTCTGCAGACTTGGAGTCCAGCAGCCTCCCCTATACACATGTGATGGGGAGGACTGTTGGTACATATGTTGTCAGAGTTCCACTTGACGTCTTTCTCTGACATCTAATTTTCTATGCATTGCTGTCTTGCCATTGTTCTTCATTTAGCTACTGTACTTACTAACCTAATTTTGTCCAAATATAGGCCTAGAGTTTCTCATTCAATTCTTTTACATAGACCATTAATTGATAACAAATATTGCTGCACACAATAGTTAACAGAACTATATGAAAAGCAATAGCTGTCTTTTGCTTTATTGATTTTCAAGGTCTCAATTTCCTAGCCTGACTTCCTGTCCTAGCTTGAAATCATCATGGATAAACAATATTTAGCTTAACTCAACTTCACTGAAGAAGAGAAACAATAATTTATGGAAATAAATTATGTAGCTATAATCTCAAAGAGTACTAATAGTCACCAAGTAAGAAAAAGAAGAAAGTGAGTGCCATCCTACAAAACGGAGACTGAGAGGAACCAAGTGCATCGCTCAGCACGCAAAGCTCTTCATTGTTTTATATTAAAGTTAACACATGAATTGAAGATAAAGTCATGCATGGACATTTAGCTCTACCTCGAGAAGAGTAGAGAGGGTGGTTTGCCAGTGTTTAGATAAGACACGAGCGTAAGACAAAGGCAATAAACTAGGATGAGCATGATTACTTTAGGTTCCAGAGTGGCTACACGAGAGTCAATAAACTTCTACAGACATTGGTAGAAGTTACTTACACAGCAATCAGTGTAAGTAAAAAATCAAATATCTTGTGTGCATAATGGCTTAGCTCTCTGTTAGAAGCCAGCACTACAAGGAAGGAAACCCTTGCTCCCTCTGGTCTCAGAGATACTTTAGCCAATATCTCTGTACTGCCCCAAGGGAGTCAATCAATCCTAAATCACTTCTCTCAAGAAACCCTGCTCACTCCCTTAAAAAACAAACAATAGCATGGTGATTTTTAGAAAGCACTTTACAGTTTCTTTGTTTAACATGTTCAGTCTTGAAACTGTCACGTGGTCCCTAGTTGCACATAAGATTAAAATCAAATATGGGCTGGTTATTTAGCCTTCTGATGACCATCACTGTTATTAACACTCTTCTTCAGGGCTTTCAAAAGAGGAAGACACCTATAATGGCTTCTAAGATCTTACCAATCAGCTCAGAGCTCATGCACAATTTGGGTAGAAATCATAGATGGGTAAAATGCAGTTCTTTCAGTTGTAAGGATCTTGGGCTTCTAATGCTAGGGGCTATCCATTCTTTTACTATTAGCATCCTTCTTTGCTCTTTGGAGACAGCTGCTAACAGCTGATCTCAGGAAGTCTCGTGCCCACAAGCTTCTGCAAGTTCTTCCTTTTCTCCATCATTCTCTGTTTCTAGTTTCCTTCAGTGTTACTAACCCTGGTTGCTGACAACTTTCAGTGGCACTGGCATTTAGTATTACCAGTTCCAAGTGATTCAGCATGCTTTTTTGAAGATGGGAATTATGATAAGGCAAGAATATGCCATCAGTAAGAGGCTTTAATAGGACTTATAGTGCAGCATAAGGGGGAATACCACATGGGCAGAATTTGCTAAAGGTATGGGAAGGTTTCTTAGAAAAGAAAAATAAATGAACTCATACAGGTGTACTATCAGATGCTCTGTTTGGTCATAGGTAGAGTCTCATGGACCTGGATAAGGAAGACTTCAGAGAGGTGGCATCATCCAGAGAGACTTCAGTGTGAAACCATCATTTTGCTATGGTGCAGTCATAGCAAAATGTCTGCAGCAGCCCTAGGGTACTGGAAGTACCTGGGATGCCTGGAAGTTCTTTCAGGCAGCTACAGAATATGATTACTTTAAGACAACATCAGGGCCTTCTCTTCTGCCTCCAAACTTAAGACTGTCATTCAATACATATTTAATGCCAGCACGGTTCCGGTAACTGGATATAGAGCAAAGGTTATGCCTTGAAGCTGTTAATATTGTAGAAAAATAAACAGATAAGTCACAAATGACAAATACATAATAAAACTGGTACCCATAACCTCTGCTCTACTGAGAATAGCAGCACAAGGTATAGCTAGTGTCAGAGAGTGCTAAGGGAGTGGTATTGGGCACTATTTTGTTTAGGATGACTAAGGAAAACTTCTTGAGGGAGAAGTCACTTGAGCATGACTTGGAAGTCATACCCGTGTCTAGAAGACTAATATTCTAAAAATGTAGAGAAGCAGTTTTCAACGCACTGGCAGAAGCATGTTTAGGATGCTTACCCTCATATAATTAAATTGCTTCTCACATATATTTTTCCTAAATAAAAGGCCTTTTCCCACAAACACATTATTGGTAGGCATCCCTGGAATATAAATGTTGTGAGTCCTATATTGGTCTCGCTACAGCATATTGTTAATCATTAGAATTTTCATTGTTATTATTAACTGTAGAACAAGATGAATATCAAATTGAATCTTCTGGAAAAAGAGGCAAAAGTGAATAATAAAGAGAAATAATCTTCATAGCTTAAAATATTTATTGGTCAATCTTGTCCTGAACCACATCATCTGAATTTGGCTTTAGGTTTTATCAGAAAGATGCTCTGTCATAATGTACTTCTTTGGTTTAAAGTCATACAATACTTTACAGAATTAAACAAGCTTAAATCAAACAGGTATAAGCATGTCTTGATGAAAACTAGACGACAAGCAGTATTCTGTGCATAATTAGAAATAAAGTCATGAGGTGTGAATTAATATTTCGATATACTTAAAATCTGGTTGGGGAAAATACATGCTTAATAATAAGTAAACATTTTTGAATTTAGCATAGCACTACTAGTAATGATCATTTGTTGGATGAAGGACTAAAAAGTGCTAGATCTTCTTGTAAAGATTACACATTTTTCAGTTGTGGTGGTGCACACCTTTAATCCCAGCACTCGGGGAGGCTGAGATAGGAGGAGCATAGTGAGTTCGAGGCTGGCTTGGGTTACACTGTGAGCACAAGGCTGACCTGACCTGCATAGTGCAACACTGTCCCAAAAAACTAGGGCCAGAAGTTTGGCTCAGTGGCTTAAGCACCTGCCCTGGCAGGCACGAGGTTGTGAGTTTGATCCCCAGTGCCACAAAAAAAAAAAAAAAAAAATCACACAGTTTTCAAAAGTCACCCAGAAATGATAGAAGACCACACAAAGAAATTTTACAGGGTATGAGAGTGTCACTGAATCTTTTCCTTATGTATTATGCACTACCTGAGGGACAGCTCACCTCCTAGTGATACACAATGGGCATTTTCCGGTATGGCACGTATACCCTCCCTTGGCTCAGTAAGTAAAACTTCACTCTTGCATCTGCTGAATCCTGAAACTTGGGAGTCTTCATCAGACTGTTCTCATAAGGCTGTCATCTAACTCACCGGTTTGTCCTCCAAAATATATCCAAAGGCTCACCGTTCACTCCAATTTCTGGCACAACCACTCCTTCTTCAGTCTCAAGATTTCTCAATGGATTTATTTTATGAACCTCCTAACTCTCCCCTTCATATCTACCTATGTCCCCAAGAGTCTGTTCTCCATGAAACAGTCAAAGCCTTCTCTTCAAAAGTTAAATTACTTTTCTGCTCAAAATCCTCTAATAGTTGCCCAGTTCATTCAGATTGAAATCTCATACAATCCATGCAATCAATTGAAAGGCTTTCACATAGCTCATCTCCTGACACCTCTTAGAACTTGAATCCCACCGCTGTCCCCTTCTTACACAGCTCCAGTTACCTGGTGTCTTTGTTGCTCCCCAGACACACAGAGTTTTGTCCTGTTTTTCACTCTCTATTTCCTGTGCATCAGAATTCTCCTGCATGCATTTACAGGACTCATTCCCTATGTCGTCCAGGGCTTTGTCTCTGATCGGAGGCTACCTTCTGGAAAAACCTCTTCCCAGTTTCTCCTCCCACAGCCTTCCTTTTCCTGCATCCTGCCCAGCATGGAGTGTACATATGTATATTCTACCTCTCTCCCTTGCAGTCCCACAATGGAGGCTACTTGGCAGTGGGGAACTTGCTCTGCTCACTGTGGTTTCCCTAGCATATAGGACAGAGGCTGGCAGTGAAAACTGGCTTCATTCCAACTGCAGGAATAAGCTCAGTTTGAAACATCAGGTCCAAAACTCACACAGTATGGATTTTGACACATAAAATGAAACTGAAAACCATCATATTCTTTGTTTTTGAAATTTTTACCTTTTTTACTTAAGTTTGAACTACTTTGGTTTTGATGTTTTAGTGCCTTTTAATCACACTTCGTTGCAAAGATATTTTCCCAAGTACTGTATCAAAACTACTGGAAAGAGACAGCAGAGAGATATATCTAAATTGGTAGGAACAGAAATGATATGTGTATATATATTTTAAAATTATGAAAATACTTAATATCTTGTGCATTTAAATTTTTCTCATCAAAATTTTTCAGTGTTATTTATTTACTTCTCAGTCTCAAGATATATTATTTCCTCTTTTTAAAAAAAGATACTTACTCTTCACTCTTTGATTTCCTAATGTGTCATGTCTGATCAGTTTCCCTCAAGAATCTGTAAGAGGAAAAATATCACTGATATGGCTCTAAGGAGTTAACAAATACTTTCACATAATTATGGTCTTTGCTGCAAACAGAAGGGCAAGCCAAGAATTTTACTGAGGTTCAGAGAAACTGTTTCACCTATTTCAACAGAGCTTATATTGGTCAGCACCACACCCTTAACACAATTCTAACTCTAAACGCTGGGCAAAGTATTGTTCAGATCATAGATTCCAAACTGTCCCAGTGCACTGCAATTTTGAATTTTCTAAAGGTATTGACACTCTGGCTGATGATATAAAATACATATTTAAGAAATAGAGTAAATGAAGATAAACGTTTCACATTCACTTAGAACTTTCCATTTTGTATCTGTATTTGCTTTTCACTGAAATTTTACAAGGATAATAGAGTATGATTTAGTTTCTTTAATGGGCAACATAGATTATGCTGCAGTAACAAATAACCCTCAAATTTCAGATTTTGCACAACCAACATTGACCTATCATGATATATGTGTACTAAAAGTCTACTGTGGCTATTCAGTCTCTGTTAAGGATACAGGAAATGAGAAATGAAAAATGTAGAAGACAGAAGAACTGGTTTCCCATATCACAGAAGAGATACACCTTAACTATACTTTTAGTAGCCAAATTAAGTCATATTTCAGCTACTGAATTCAGAGTGGGATGTATTCACCTTTCACAAGAAGAGACCCCAAAATTCCCCAGGTCAAGCTTGATGTCCAATGGCATGGGGAAGAATATATAACTCTCTCTTGGGGATAATTGTCAAGAGACAATGGAATCTACTGTGCTGCCTAGATTATTTGGATGGGGAAATTAGAACACAGACGGAATAGATAGTAACTGGCCAAAGTGTGAATTGCACAACAAAGTCAGGGTCCAAGGCCCAGTAGTGATTATACTGAGCTGAACTACACTGTTTAAACGGTCAGCAGCAGTACCATGGAGATCTCTAAACAAAAGCCCTCCTTTGCAGTGAAGAATCCAGGTCTCCATTTGCCATCCCCATGGTCCATAACTGCTGCCTTTCCCCACCACATTTCCACCTCTCTTCCTCTAAAGTGGAGGACTGCTGATGAGTCTGATCATCTCTGAGTACCCAAGGCCTTCAAAAAATGAACTTCAAAAATAATTCCAAAATTTCACCTTTAGGCTGAATTCCATAACCCTAGCTTTTTTATGAATGTCAAAGTAGTTAAATAGACTATTCTCTAATTTCCCTCATGACAGTCACATCAGTGAAAATACAATTTCTTGGCCCCTTTATTACTGATACATTGTCATTCCCTTTTTCATAATGGTTTTTATTATACGACACCAACAGAAAGGAAAGTGATTTTCAATGGTGAAAAAATAAGGCTATAAAAACTCATTCTTATTTTGGTTACAGAAAATAATAAATAGTATATAAAGAAATGTACTCTTTAATGTCTTTTAAAAGAAGAAATACATTAAAAATAGTGTTAAGAATATACTTGGTAAAACTCAGATTGTGGGAAACTCTGGATTATAAGTAAGTTGATTTCTTCAAGAAGTAAAACCACAGAAAATTCATTTATAGGTTGAAAAGTACCTCAAAGGCACAGGAGTTAAATGTCATTATTTCTCATTGGAATAAATAGTCTATAATAGATTATAAAATAAAAAGGAATAATTGAGCTTTGTGTATTAAAATTACAGTGTCTAGGGATACAGCTCATTGGTAAAGCATTTATCTAACATGTGCAGGGCTCTGGGATCAATGCTCAGCTTCACTCACTTAAAAAAACTAAATACAGAAATAAATAAATAAAATTATAGACATTGTTATTGCTTCCATTTTTATAACGCTGTATCCTTTAGAGATAAATATTGCAATATTTATAGATGAAATTATACCATAAGGAAAGGGAAACAAATGTCAGTGTAGTACTCTGTGTCAGGAAGGTTTGAAATGCAGAAAAAAGGAGACTGATTTAATAATGGTTAAAACTGGTTGTTGATGAAAACATTATGATTAATTTTACTTTTCTTTCTGCTTTTTTTAGTTTGGCAATTTTCCATATTAAAATGTTTATGGCAATTTAGGGTAGCCATCCTTGCAACTAGTGAAGATCATGGCACAAAATTTCTATTGCCTTTTTACATTTTTGTCACTTCATTCCTCTGCTAAATCCTATTATTTTAAATATTTATTTATGTGCTGAAACCAGAATACTGAAAAGTAGAGTCAGGTCCAAGCCTTATATGTTGTGATCCTCACCTTACCAGAGTTACAGATAAACATTAAAGACACTATTTTCATAAGCTGCAGCCAGCTTGAACAAAAATGGATATTTTTTTTTCCACTTGCACTATATCTTTTTGGTGATGGAGGGTTAGCTACACTTTGATTCGTCTTCACTGACCTTGAACATAATTTGCATAGTGCTTGAAGCACATAGAATGTACAGATTTTCTCTATCTTAATTCCTTAAGCTTAGTATTTCACTTTGTATTTGCAGTAACACCAGAATTTGAATGTGAAGAGGAGCATCCCAGTGCCAAAGACCCTTCATCATATTTAGTGTAATGAATTCCAAATTTCAGAAACTCTAGTTGTTTCTTACTCTCAGAAACTTTCTCACAGGATGTGTATCTACAAACTAGCCTTGATCTTGGTTTGTGATGTTAACATAAGCGTCCTTCTAGTCATGGGTACTTTTGGTAAATTCCATAAAACAATATGCAAATGTTATCTTCAATAGGGTACTTGTATACCTTGGATGTCAACTTGCCAATACATATTCACAGAGAGACCCTTGACTGTATTTAACCAAATGGCTTGGGGCTGACACGGTAAAGATCTGATGATGGAGTGTTTCATTCATGGCTTGACATGGCTCAGTCAGTAGATTGTGAAATCGGGAAAAGTGAAAGTCCATGGAAGCAAGAATCTGTTAAACCAGCTCTGCTAAGGAGAGGGTTGCAGGACTGTGTGAGCACCTAGTCCATTGTGTGTGCTGTATTTTTGTCTGCTTTTTGTGGCATTGACACTCAAGCATAACCACAGAAGAGATGTACACAGTATATGCAAGAAACCTTGAGATGAAGGATGGTTACCGGAGAATTTTAAGCCACAGAGTACAATTGCCAGGCCCATAACATAGTGAAACAACTCCTAAGTCAAGAGTACTTGATGTAGATGTCCTTGGTAACTAGATCAAAACTAAGACACATTTGAACTGGTTTCTTAGAATCCCCTCAGATTTCACCATCTTTTCTTTCTATATTATTTTCTTATTTCCTTTCAGGATTTAACCACATATATTATCCCCTTATCATTTGGTAGAGTCAGCAAACTATTTAAACAAAACAAAGTGCCGTAATTCTATCACAGATGGCAAAGAAGCATTGTTTAAGACTAGCTTTAGAAAATGTTTGCTTCAGCTTCATTTTCTGTGTTACCTTGGGCAAATTACTGAACCTCTCGAGGCCTCCCTTTATTCATTTATAAAACTGTAACAAAGATCCGGGCATGGTGGCACACACTTGCAGTCACTTGGAGGTTGGAGAGATAGAAAGGTCCCAAGTACAAGGCCAGTCTGAACTACACAGTGAAAACCTGTCTAGCAAGCCCATTGAAACCAAGTAATAGAGGATAGAATTTACTTCATGGAATTGTCATGAAATTTAAGAGATAATTAATGAAAATACTTTGATTGTGTCTGGGGCATAATAGAATCTCAGTTAATTTTAGATAAATGGAAAAGGAGAAGAAAGACAATTTTTCTACAAGTTAAGTTCAACAAAAAAATAAGTAAAACATGGCTGGAGATGGAGGAAGAGAACATAGACTTAAAAGAAAGAAGAAGAGATGCTAAGTGAAAATTATACATGCAATAGGAAAGACAGAAATTCAAGAAAGAAAGCAAAGGGAAATATGTTCATAGTGAAAAATAAACCCGTAAAATTGAATGTTTTTGACCCAGGCACATCTTTGCTTGCCTGCAGCATTAAGCAGCACTGCAAATAACATTTGACTGTGCAAATATTTTAATAGTTACAATAATATATTTTATTATTTATTTATTTATTTTTGGTACCAGGGAATTGAACTCACAACATTGCACCTACCAGACAGGTGCTTAACGCCACTGAGCTAAATCCCGGGTCCTATTTTTTTGAGACAGAGTCTCATGATGCAGTTCAGGCTGGGCTTGAACTCACTTGGTAACCCAGGCTGGTTTCAAACTCACAATGATCCTCCTGCCTCAAGCTCTCGAGTGATGTGATTAAAGACACGCACCACCACGCCCGGTTCCACAATAGTATATTTTAAAGACATCACTCATGTGTAAAACGTCACAGTTTGGCAAGGGAATGGATGAGTCAGCAGCATTGATAGCTATCACCAGTAAGAACACAGGGAGACAGGGAGCCTAACTTGGGAACTTAGTTAAGGAAAGCATTTTATTGAGGTCATAATGGAAACTGAGTCTTTTCTCTGTTGAAGTAGAGTTGAAAGGATGGTATAAGTGAGTTTAAAGTCAAGTGGACTTGAAAGGGTGCTATTATTGAAAATTGCAAGGAATTTATGTCACAAAGAATTGAGCGTACAGATTGGGGAGCTGTGAAAGAGAAGACTAGGATGAGATTTCCATTTGAATATTCCTTGAAAGCGAAGGCAGCTAGCTGCTGTCTAGGAATATGAAACAGCATACAGAGCTGCTCAATTCTTGACAGGGTAGAAGCACAAAAGAGAAAGAAAAGGTGCCAGGTTCCCAATATTCCTTCAAGGGGGTGCTCCTAATGACCTAACTTCCCTCCACTAGGCCACACTTCCTGAAGTTACTATCACCTGTTTAGAGGGCTATAGTCACACAGTCATTTCTTTCGCACATTACCCTTTGGGGACACTTAAGATTCCATTCATAATACTACATTTTTTTACTCCCAAGGACTAAAAATATATGACCTGGTGACAGAGGCTGGTAGTTTCTAGTGTTTGTTTGCTGAAAATATCCCTTTGGACAGTCTCAATAGCCTTCAGACTCCCTACATTTAGAACTGAGCTACTCTTTCAGTGCAGCCTACATCCCTCCTAATAATATCCCTCAACCCAATCATCCATGGTCAATGACCCTGCTCAACTAGGATTTCACGCTCCAACACTTATTAACTCCTCTTCTCTATTTTTTTTTTAGCATTTAATGTATTAATCACCATTTTCTGCTTTACTTCTACTTCTTACTTTTTCTCCCCACCAACACATTTGCCTTTTCATTACTCTACTTCTCATCAGGTCACCTTTTACACATTAAAGATTTACTGATAGGAATGTTTGCATTAGTATTTTTAAACTGTGCGTACTAATTTTATCCCACAGTGAGACATTACTGAAAGAAGGAACAATCAACACAAAACTGGAGATAAGGTTATTTGTCACAGTGTCCTCTCCCTGCAGCTCCTGGCAGCATATTGTGAGATACCAAGAGGTCAGAAAATGCCATTGCAATACTTGACTCTGATTTTCAGACTATATTTAAGCTTCACCTCTTCCAGCAATCAAAAATTCTATGGATAGTATGCAGCTCACTCAAAATACAGTGAGAGAGAAAGACTGTGTCATAACCGACGCTTGTTTTGTGTTAGCAGATATTTTTGGAAGATTAAAATGGAAAACTGGCTGCTATACACAGCACTCAATGTGAAACCTTTTTACAGGTCACAGGGGATTTCTTTTTATTTTTGTAAATGTTGAAATAGAGAAAAAAAAGACACACATACAACACACACACACACACACACACACACACACACACACACACATACACACTTGCAAACATTCTAAAGAAACATAAGCCCCTTCTGAATTCTTTTTTCTTTGAAGGAAGTGGTATAGAGAAAAGAGTCATAGAGAAAAATTAGAGAATTTTAAAGCTGGATGAAGCCATAAAGATCATTTCTTGGAATTCCCTCAAATCGCAGATGAGGAAACAGGCTAAAAGAGTGTGCAACTTTCCCAAGGTCACAGTTAGTTAACTTTTCAGCGGGGACTAGAATTTAAACCTCACAAATCCCAGTCGAGTCCTCCTAAATCATAGGGAAGGTGGGAAACAAGTGTTCTGTCCCAAGGAATCACTTATCTACTTGCAGAAGGGGGATTTGCCTACTTGAAGGGGACAAGTCTGTGTTACCATATGTGTTAAAATATGGAACAATTTTCCAACAATTCTTCTGGAAAGTTCTTTTCAGGCAAGCTCAACATCATCTTGCTGAGTTTTCCTGACTGCTGTGAGAAACTTATTTCAGGACCTAAGGTTACTTCTACAGACTTTGAGTACAAGAGATTGAACCAATGGCTTCTGAATTATGATTCCTGAGCTATTTGGGGTTTGGCACGCCTTGCAGTTTAGCAAAGAAGTAAATTTCAATTTCCAGAAGAGCGAGTTTGGGAAAGGGGGGGAGAAAAAGGAATGGTTTTTATTGAAAGGTGAAGCACAAACTGTGGATTTTACCATGAAGGATAGACAGTAATTTCATTGTGTATGAAATACACAAGGAAACGAGAAAGTGCTAAGAAGAAAGACCATAATAACAAAAACATAACATCATGGTATGTGTGTTAGCAAAAAAACTAGACAGCCCACTTGCTTAAAATATCAGGGCCTTAAAAGAAGGCAACCGGGTGAAAGAAAATCTCATCTGTATGCAGCAAAATGCAGTCTCTTTTCTGATATGAAGAAATAATTATTCTCCAAGATCCTGTGGTCATTGCCTGCACTCCTTACAGCAGAATAAGGGATAGTATAGCATCCACTAGGGAGAAATTCTATATGTCCCTGGCAGTGTGTTGGAACATACCACAGAAAATTAACAGCTTTATGTCAGATAGGTTCCTGGATCATTGAAACCTCCTGTTGAGCATTCATCATTCAAGCTCAGTTTTGTCAACTGGCCATATTTCTAATCATATACACACATATTCCCAACAATAGTACGTACATACGCACCCTCATATGCACCCATACTCTCATACAAATACAAATACACATGTATGATCATGAAATAGACTCTTGACTGCAATTTTCTCATTGTCATAAATTGAATTTGAATATACAATAAGCCAGTTGGATCATGATCGTTTAACAAGGCCTGGAGATAATTTATCAGTTGAACTTCTAAGTTTTTCTTTCAGTCTTTCTATGCAGCTCAGTATTAGCTTGGAAAATATGTAATCATTGGAAAAGAAAAATATTAGATTTAAGTTAAAGTCAAATGTTCTTGAATCAGTGTAAGTTTCCAAGATAGCATCTAGGCCCATCTTTTTGTTTTCTTAATGTGCCATTCCTTGAAACACAATAATGACTTCCCCAACATCCTCAGATGTAGAGAAAGTCTATGGACAGAAATAAAAGAGTGTGTATTTCCTTCCACTGCAATACATGAAACACAATAAAATGTTCTTCTTTTTAGGCTCCCATGATTAAAAAAATACTGATAGTTTAAAATTCTGTTGCTTCTGAAATTCCAGAGCAAAATATGGTTGAGATTTCGCAAAGAACAATGTCAAAAATATTGGTAAAGCAGAGAAGAATTTGAACATTTAGCTATCTCTTAAAAGCCTCAGTAGCAAGTAAGTATTGTGGAGCATTTATTATTCCTGATGCCATATAGATATATTTGTGAATTTCATTCCACAATAGCCTTGGAAAGAGGTGTTCCTCCAACTGTCATTTTATGTAGGAGGAAAATTCATTTTAAACCAGTTAAGTAACTTTAGTTATCAACTGGGAGATTTGGCACATAAGACAGGATGGTTCGACCCCTTTCTGCATCCTCTTAATAGCATCTGGCAGGTGAGGAACAATGACAGCCCTAGTGTTGACCTTTCCAAATTAATAACAAAAGCTACGTTTGGCAGATGTACCATTTCCAAACGGTAACTAAAGTACAAACAATAAAGAACTTGGATATGTGACAGGTAAAGTAACAGTTCAGAATTGCTCTTGTTTTTATTAACAGTTTACTGCTAAATTGATTCTCAGTTAGCAGTTATTTAACACCTGCATTTCCAAGGGACTGTCCTTTGATGCCATAAATACAAGATATTTTAAAAGGAGAGAGTAAAGCACCCTGTTCCCCATGCCCACTATTAATAGTTTAATAGCAAGCATAAGACAGGAACCAAAATAATTCTGAAGCAGGCCAAAATATATTAATGACAGTCTAATAAATTTTTTTCCAAGATGGATGAATTCTGTTGGAAAACTAATGGAGACATAAGAGTTTGAGAGACCAAGATTTTCTTGGTAGGACAAATATTGACAAACAACCTGGCCTAGTTCAAGGGTCACTAGTATATTTCTCTGGTAAATGTGAAGGGAAAGTGGGCAATTTTAAGATTGATGAGGTTGAGCCCATATGTACGGAAAATTACATTTGCCTGAATGTTGTTTTATTTTAGTTTTCGCTTTTTATTTACTCCTTTCTAAATCAATTATTTAGAATGGCATTTTGCAGCATGTCACAAAACGTCATGCCAACTATTACTAGAACTAGAACTCTCCATGAATGCATTATATTTATGTATAATTTAAACTTGATACAATTTAATTTGGATACCTTTAGTGATTCACACAGTCAGAACTCAAAATAACCCAGAGGAACATTAATATTAAAAATGACATTTTAGTCTATGCAGATCAATACATAGTCCATGAGACTCTTTTATAAACTTTCATTATTACCTTGTGTAATGATATTCCCAAAATATCAAGAGTTTTCAAAGCAAAATAAATGTAATTATTGCAAATATCTCCAAAGAACAATCAAAAAGTGATTTTTATTTTCTGTTAGTATTTGGTTGTACATATTTAATTAGAAAACATTAAATTACCTGCATACTTCAGCACGCCTAAACCTACTAAACTCTTACAATTCTCAAAGTTGTTCTCAGGCTTTCTCATTGCTGTTACTTATTTGTCTCAGTACAATATATGTACGTTTGCCATTAGGGGACTGAAGAGACAAAATCGCTGCTTGTCTTGGGACTCATCACTATGTTGATTATCATCCTCACTTTCAGAAAGCATTGCATTTTAAAAATCCTTTGCAATTCCTTGCTGTTTCTTTGTGCTTGTGTGTCACATAGCTTAAAATGAACCACTAGGAAAATCAAAGCACAAAAATATCAAGTGTTCCATCTCAGAAGACAGCAGATTCTGTGAAAACAGCAAAATAATAAAACATAGCAAGAAACTAATGGGAAATAACTTAGATTCAAAACAATGCATTCAATCATTTTGTTTTCTAGAGAGATAAATTGAAAGCCCCTGGATAGTGTAGTAACTAATAGTCCAAGGAATATAATTAAAGTGAAAAGCAAACGAGTGGGTTACACATTAAAATGAATTTCTAGTTTATCATTTAGGAAATGAGCTAAGATGCAAATAAATGATCTGAATCTCACTTCTTCTTTTGATCTAACAACTGATTAAACATTCTTGGTATGAACAGAATCATTGCAAAAAGTTCCATGCTGTTGTATTTTAAAAATATAAGATACATCTGTCCCTCCAATACTGCAAGCACATTCATAGGAAGAATTATTCAGTTAAATAAGAGCTCCAATTTTAGCATTAAATTCAATAAAATATGATTTATTTTATTCAAGCTTATTCATAATAAATTTACTTAAAATAATTTTACTATAGGTGTTTGTAGTGTTAAAACTGATCAGTGGGATTTCCGACTGAATGTTTAAATTTGCTCCCTGACCCAATTCTGAATAGTTTATGCAGTCATCAACACAGCAATCTTTCAACTACTATCTCTAGTAGATTCTTTCAAACTCATATTTTATAGTTTGATATATTAGTGGGTAAAGTTTATTGCCCAGTTTAATTATCTAAGTTACATTTTCCCTTTTTAAAAAGCTTTTACTTTCACTCACTATATCAAATCTAGACTCAAAATTCTTTGGGTGGATTTCCTACCAAGACAAATTTGCTTCATTTTCATAAAACAGTTCCATTGCTTTCTCTCCATCATATTCCTCTCCTCACACATGCATGTCCCCCTCTACTACTTCATCGTCGTTTTCCTTGCCTTCTTTCCTATGAAACACATGTGTTCTGCTTCTTGGGACTGAACCAAAGTTTGCAGGGCCAACTGAAATGTCATCTTCTCGAAGTGCATTTGATGGACCGTGTCTTTGGTGATTTCCTTTGCAATTGCAAAACAGTATTATGCACTCAGTATATTTGAACGTTTCATATCTTATGTTTTCTTCTTTTACAAAAGATACTTGCTACAGTACTGTAGGCACAGAGAGTCCTTCATACACACTTACTGATTGATGGTTCTGTGGTTGATCTTCCTCAAAGTCCTCTATCAAGACAGAATACATTTTTTGAGGAATTCCTATCTATTCTGTCATTTTACTACTGTGATTAAGTCATCCATCACTTGGGTTCAGTTAGTTAAAAGTTTAAATGTACTTAAACATCAAAACAAGCCATAGCTTCAGATTGAAAGCAATTCACTAGTGTGAAATAGAACATAATTTGGTGGATTAGGGTTTATGATGCCCACACATTTTTAAGAACCTTCTACCATGGTTCTTAAAAAATGGAATACAAGTCAAATGCTATCTATTATTATAAATAAAACAGAATTCCACTGACACATAAGTCCTTCTAAAGCAACACTGATGTATTTCTGTGGAGTTCTGTGGAGTTAAAGAATAAATAGCAAAATGTCACAGTTCACAAGAGTGGCATATTATTGAACATATGGCCAAAGTACTGTTCTGCTCCCTTATAATGGGACAAATATAACACAAGGAGATTTTTCTTTTGTGTGACTGACTTGTCCTTTAAGTATGCTTATGTGCATTTCTTAGGCTTTTTGTGAATCAAATCATATAATATACATATTATATAAATTATATATCATATTTTCCCTTTTAGCTTATGTAAGGTTTATACTTCAGGTTTATTTTGTTCAATAATTATCAAAGCACAAATTTTTCTGTTTGGCTTTAAATATTATTGCTATTATAAAATATTTGATCAATTGATAAAAAATTCATCCCAGAAATTTTATTTTTAAAAGTCTGGGAGTAAATTTTAAGATGCTTATTTTACTGACTTAACTTCTTTGACACTGATTTACCTAATTTTTTAAATGTAATCTTACATTCACAAAAAGTTTGGTCAGCAATCTTTTTTCTAGATTCAGTTTCCACCTCCTCTTTCTTTGTCTCTTTGGTTCTTCCTGAAAATCTGGAAATGAGAAAGAACAGTTAAGTTATTCAAATCCTTCAGCAATTTGCAAAGTTCAGACCTTATTTTGTAACAAGCAAGAAGAAAAAGAACAGTTATGCTTTCTCATTTTCTCATCATTTTTGCTTTAAAAGCAATCTAATTTTGAAAGAAAAAAAATTAGGGCTTTAATAGTGAGTACTCAGGGAAATTGACAATGAAAGTACTTAGCCATAGAAACAGACATGCAATTCTCTAGAGAACATGTGTATTAGTAATAACTTCACAGATTAAGTGAAACTCTGATAAAATAGCAGTTATCAACATGCGGCCATTTTTATCACTGTGATTGAAACAAAACTGACAAAAGTCAGGCTCAGCAGTGAAGTTTCAGCATGTTTTCTCGAGCACTGAAGTAAGCTGAGGGCTTTTCTGAACTAGCACAGCATAGTTGTAGGTGAAAAATCCTAAAGTGATTAGAAACAAACAGGAAGGGTCAATTTAAGTCCCCCTGGTGAATAATGAGAGTAACACAAGACAGAAAATTTTCCTTGTGCTCTGGAATCAGAGACACAAGGATGATTCAAACTTGAAGAACGTGCCATAATTTTTGTGGCAGTAAAAATAACCAGGTCAAAGAATAGCAAAAAAAATCAATAGATTAAGACTGGTGATCCTATTTGAACATTTAGATTGACACAGGCTTAAAATCAGCTGTACCTCTTTTGGGCTTCCAACTTCACAGTGAATTCCAAAAACTTCACTTCACTTTAAGCTTTTACGAACTCAGTTACTATCATATAAAAACTTTCTTTCCCCTCTAACAATCCAGAGTGGTCATTCTGGGTATGTATACAAATCAGATGAATTTGCATAGCAGTATTTGTCCCCTCTGCAGAGCTCCTAGCCTTCTCCCACCTACTGATGTTGTGCAATTGACTTAGTGATGAGATTACCTTACAGGCTTAACAATATAGCTCCAGACATCCTTCCATAATTTCCTTTCACTGTAAATGTGAGTTTATTGCTCAATTACCTGAAGTACAACACTGCTGCTGTGTGTCAGTTATGAACTATACAAGAATTCATACTACCATGACTAAACATCAGAGCCAAGGCCCTTACTCACATTACCAAGAAAGCCAAGCTATCTTTCGTTTTTTCCTTCCAGGTTGTCTTTGTCTCAGTGTCTTTTTGATGAACCCACAGCACTGTGACATTTCCGGAAAGAAGCTTGCCCTCAACTGGCTGTCAACCCAGCCCATTTTTGATGCTGGTTATTTAGTAACTTTTCATTAGTATGGATGTTAGGCAGCATGGCGGAATGTGCAAGGAATGATGTAGGCAGTTGGGGATTTAGACTACCCTTTAACTTATATCCTAGGGAGTCACCTGTTCTGTTTTCCCTGAAACCTCCCCAAGTTGAAGGATTCTCCTCAGAAACAGGATCCAATACACACAGAAACCCATGGAGTTTATCCTATTTCAAATGTAAATTGCTACTTAGCATTTTAAGGCAAATGACTTATTGTGACTGAAAAATGGCATCTAATTTTTGGTTCCACGTGGCTTTTTGTGATACTGATTTACAAACGACTGCTAGACTAGAGAAAAAATCTAAAGTCAAATGAATTTTTTGGTATATCAATGAGAAATATGTCTCTTCTGCATGTTTTCCTTTGATTTTGTTACACTGCATTTCCTTTAACTTTGAGAAAAGATGGGGAAAAGTCTAAATTATTACATTTTCACAATAATTCTCAAACCTCCAACAAACTCATTTTACTCCTGGAACAAACAAAAACTCATTTATGCACACACACATGTGCCTGTGCATGCACTCTCACAGAGAGATAGCCCAACTCCTGAACAAATAACAAGGAATAAAAACATACCAAGGAAATGGAAAAAGAACTCTTGTGGCTTAACCTGTTTTGAGAATAGGCCTGTTAAATAAATTTTACACGTGACACGAAGTGTGAGCCAAGGAAGTACATATGGTGAAACTTTAGCAAATACTTACGAGGGGAGTAACCCACAGAGGAATTAAAGATTCTAGCCACATATTTAATTTTTTCACCCAAACTGTTAAAAGTTATGTCATTTTTCACTGCAGAATGCAGGCTAGCTAATGGATTTAACACTGCCATTTGGTCTAATTTCCTGATGTCTGCTCCAATCATTGTATAAGCCTCTTTACAGAAGGAAAAAAAATCTCACAGCTTTATCTCCTGGTTTTGTGTGTTCTCACACAGGGACTTTGTTGTTTTTTGCTCACTGAAAGCTGAGGTTGGCTTTAAAAGATTCAGAATAGATATGGGTTTTAAGGTGATATACTTATCCCCAAAACCCAAATGACTATGAATCAAAACATTTTCTAACCCAAACCACACTAGGTCAGAATGGAAAATCTGAAGAAAGAAGCTGTTTAATCTATTTATATAAAATGTATTTTCTAGTTTCAATAGTTTTTCTTCTTTCCTATCTGAATCTAGTTTTATCTTCACGGTTTTATGTTGTTTTTTTTTTTTCTAACAAAATCCGTATGTCAATAGTAATTATCTAGCAATCATAAATACCCTCTCGATGGTTGGAACTGACACTTTGTAGTTTGCCTTTCTCAGATAATAAAAATCTGTATTTGAAGTACTGTATTAGTCTAGCAAAGATTTTTCAATAAGACTGAATCCCCTCTTTAGAATTTTTTGGATTCTGATTTTTGCAGGCTTTATACAAATCTAGTATTTCCATTATTCATTAATAATATTAATAGTTACTGGGGATGAGTAAAAGTTTAAGGTCATATCCAAATTCCAGTTCCAGCCTCATCATGTATGAGCTACGTGACCTGGCATTCCTTCCATATCTTTTGTAAGTTTATGATCTTATCTAAAATAGAGTTAGAGATTTCTCCAACTTTGAAAAGATTTTTTTTTTGTTTTCTGTTCCTTTTAAACTCCAGAAAGTTTTTTATTTATTGAGACTTTCAGATTCCTTTTTTTATTTTGAAGAAAAAAAAAACTGAAAGAAATAAAACAGAATAGAGTCAATCAAAACAAAACAATGAATGTAATATAAGACTTTAAAACAAGATAAAAGAAAATCAATAATGGCTACCATAATGCCTCTTGTTATTGTCAAAATAACTGCCCATTCCATCAGACATAATAAAATCAAATAAAACAGAACAGAATAAAACCAATCTAAACAAAACAATGAAAGCAATACAGGTCTTCAAAACAAGACAATAGGAATACAACAGTGGCTTCCATAATACATCTTGTTGAAAATAAGCAAAATAATGTGCAAGAGCTAGGCATGGTGGTGCACACCTTTAATCCCAGCACCCAGGAAGCTGAAGTAGGAACAGCATTGTGAGTTCAAGACCGGCTTGGGCTACAATGTGAGCAAGGCCAGCCTGAACTACATAGTGAGACCCTGCCTTGAAAAAAATTAGGGACAGGAGTTTGGCTTGGTGGCTTAAGCACCTGCTGGGCAGGAGCAAGGTTGTGAGTTCAAGCTCTAGTACTGCAAAAAACAAATAAATAAATAAAAATAATAATGCACAAGATTACTAGAGTGCATGACAAGTAATGTATGCTCAAAATAAATTAGTGATTCAATTATCATTATTATTATTTCATCGTTAAAATTGTCATTTATCATTAGCCCCCTCTTATAAAGACTTTCATATGAGTAGTATTACTTGGTTTGTGGATGCTAGAATGATAAGTGCACTGTTCTCCTTAAACCCTGAATGCATCTTCTTAGACATTTATAAAAACAGGGCAAGTTCCAAGTTTCTGTTTCCAAGTTCTGTTCATAATTATTTTGTATCATTTATCGCCATAACTAACACACTTCTAAATGCATCTCTGCCTAACCTGCAGGTTTGCTTCTGACTTGTACTGTTTACACAGATCTTAGAAGCAGAATGCAGTGAGTACAAGTTCTATCAAAGCTAGAGTGAGTAATATGACACTACTAGGAGGAAATTTGCTCGCTTAGTCTTTATGATTTATCCTCCACTATAATTCAAAAGAATTTGCTAGATATATAGAGACATGCATAGGTAGGTATGGAAGCTAGTGAGCAGATGAATGTGTGATGAAAAACTCCATATAGGAATAGCATTATCATATAGAAGTATTAAAGAGTGATTAATGGAAAATAGTTCTGTATTTAACTCAGTTTCCTAGAAATAAAGAGAAAACAAGAACCAAGTGGATTGAAGGAGCTACAGAGTTAGGAGAGAAAATGGGTCTAATTAACAGGAATGGCACTTATGAAAATATACTAGGTTCTCCAGACTGTGCTAATATTAATATATCATACATCATTTAATTCACATAGTGATTTTGTGAAGTAGTTGCTACTATGCTCATTTTAGAAATGTATGCTTGGTGGTATGACTACACAAATCTACAGGCAAAAAACAGAATCCAAACTGACAAATTTCACTGCATAGTATTTCAATGAGAATTGAACAATAATTTCAGTGAAATTGCATAGATCCCAGATGTTCTGTTAAAATGCAAATTTCAGAAATGAAGGATTTTAATAATATGCATGTTATGGTTTGTGTGTAGATATCCCCACCAAAACCTCATGCAGTCATGGGGTGGGCATCTAGAGTTTGCAATTGATTCATGGTCCAATGTTGAAATAATGAATGTGAGTGCTATACAGCCCTAGGGCAGGTAGCCTGCATACAGTATATGGGAGGGAAGGAGGCTTGCCCTGTCTCTCCTCCCCATTGGCTCATGTTGCTTTTGCTGTCTTCCACCACCTTGAAGTGTTGCCCCTATGCTACGTCACCTTGCCTTGGAGCCAGCAGAATATCAACTGAAACCTCCGCTAACTGCGAGGTAAATACAACCTATTCTCCTTTAATTTTGGTTATCAGGTATTTTGTCTCAGCAATGAGAGAAAAGTAGCCAACATAACGTGTTTGGCTCATAATATTTTTACACTCTGTAGTCCATACTCAGTAAACTCAAGGCTAATTGATTACTAATTCTGTATTTGAAAGTTGACCAACTCACCAAAATGTATTTCAAACACCCAAATCAATACTCACAGTGTTTTCATGATCATTTTAAGACATATATAGGGCAGCAAAAAGTTAGAGTCACTGTTTCCTAACAAGCACATTTCCAGATGTGGCCAGATAAGCCTATGGCTGTCTTCTTGTTTCAGCTCTCATACTGTAAACAAGTATCTTTTTGGTGGTCTAGTCAGCACCATGTGTTCTATATTTCTATGCTTTTCATTGACAATTTCCAGCTTAAAGTGACCCCAAGCATCACACTGAATATTGTCTAGCATTTCTAATTGCAAGAAGGTTGTGATGTGCCTTACAGTGGAAATACATGCTACATGTTAAGTAAGCTTTGTTCAGGCAGAATTAAAAAGTGCCCTTGGCTATGAATTCAATGCTGATGAATAGACTCAATATTAAATAAGATGACTTCAAACAGAAACATACATTAAATAAGACTATGTGTTGATAAGTTTGGGAAAAGTTTGCCACCAGAGGCTTGCAGAAGTCCAACCATGAATATCCACTAGGAAGGGGATTTGTAATGCATTTGAGCAAAATGAAGAAATGAAATGGTCAAAATTTGTTTTGATTCTAAAGAAGAGACAGAGAGGAGAAAGCAACATTCTACCTACTCACCACGCAAGGCAGAAAGTCCAGTCAGAAATCAGTTGAGTCCTTCTTAACTCCCAAACCACAATATGATGATGAATGGTAGAAATAAATATTCTTCTTGCCTATTTTACCCAGTAAACAGGAATTCATGCTTTTGTTTGTGTGTGTGTATGTATTCTACTAATTTTTATCTTGACCAGCCTATGAGAGTAGGTTGTACAAGACTGGTGTAGAACAGCTTTTTGCAGTTTAATATCTCTAGGTAAATTGGAAATTTTTGGAACCATTTCTGCTCTTAACTCAATCCATGCTCATGGTGGCCCTAGACTTTCATTGTGAAGCCATATTATATAGTACCACAAGCTTGAATTTGGCTCACAGCAACAATTCTTAGGAACACGGTTCTAGTTCTGTAAAGCTAAGACACTTATTCTGCAAAGTAAGGAAACTAGAAGCACTTACCTTCTTAGATTAATAGAATTAAAGGAGTAAGTCCATGCCAAATACGGAAGTGCCCAGTTTCCAATTTGTGTTGCATCATAAAAGGTTCTTCCTTGAGGAATGTACACAAAACAGAGAGACAGAGAGACAGAGAGAGAGAGAGAGAGAGAGAGAGAGAGAGAGAGAGAGGTATTGAATGGGAGTATCATTTGCCAGGAATTCAATTAAACAATCAGAGGAAAATTAATGACTGTTTTATGATGAGGAAAAAAACAAAGAGAAATGAGAGGCTGACATGTAGTTGAATGATTATTAATGCTCCTAAGGCATAGCTTTTATGAAAAGGGCCATAGGGTTAGACTAGTTAGATTAGAAGTGTGAGGAGTTGCTACATGTGATGAGCAACATACAGAAAGCCAAAATGGGAATGATCAGAATGGGATGTGTGTACCTTTTCTAAGTAAAGTAGACCTACCTTCAAAATGTGCATTAAACCAACAAAATGTTTAGACTCTAGTCAGTATCAATTTCTTTTCCAACATAAAAATTGTAAAAGTCTTCCTTAGTATTATTTGAGATTTCAAATTCAGAGTACTTACCTATTCATTTCCTGTTTTGATGATTTTAAAGTTTATTTAAAATGGTAGTTTGAAAGTTTTAGACTAAAGCTAACCTGTTTTTTTATCCATTTATTATTTGCAGTTACAAGAAAAAAATACACTGCATACCATTCTACTTTAAAGAGAAGAAATCTAATAATACTGTGTGAACTAATCATGAGATTTATTAAAGACTGGAGATTATTTTGACCATGTGTTGACAGTCTGAAGTCTTGGATATAAAATTACTTTAATAGCATTGCCAAATGCATCTCAAGATTTAATTAACGTGAAATGTTGAAAAAATGTTTTAGTGCAAAATATGTCTTAATTTCTCAGCCTTTGTCACTATTTACTAAATCTGGAAATACTGTAAAAGTTTGTGGGATTTATTTATGCATAAGTAAATAGACAAAATATTTCTGGCATAGAAAACTGAAAAAACATTCCCTCATAAGAAAAAATACGTGGGATGGGCAGCAGGTGTCAAAGGAAAATTTCATCAGACACTAGCTGACCTACACGCTTTCTCTGATCCTTTCTACACTCACAAAATATATTGGAAAAATTAATCTTGTACAAGATTTCAGGACCCAACAATGACCTTAGCCGAGTTTCATAACTTCTCCAAACACAAACCGAAGCATTATCATGTAAAGAATGTGGTAGGTCAAGGTTTCATTTCATTCTCTGAATGACAGAGAAAAAGAAATTGTTCTTTTAATACATCCCTTACATGAACACTTATTATAGCACAGTATAGTTTATTTGATTATTTTCCTAAATTGTTGGATATTTCATTGGATTTAATCATAAAATAATATTCACCCTGGGACTGTTCTTAGTAAAGTAATATAGGAATCTTGTCTCTCTAATTAGCTGTTCTAGGGTTGAAAAGAATTTTAATAGTGTTATTAAAATGTATCTGACATTAATTACTACTCTGCTAGGATGAGGTCAAAAGGTTCTGATTCTCTTACAAAATTTTGAGGCAGTAGATAATAAAGCTAGTGCTTCAATAGTTGGCTGATCAAAAGGTTGCACTGCCAAAGCATAACCTAGGTAAACTAAGTGCAATGAAAACATGAAAAAACATTCTGTTTCACAATATTTTTAATCTTGGAGTAAAGAGGTGCAAAAATAGATTTGAATTGGCTTGATTACTAAAGCATTTCAACACTGATATAAACCTGACAGTAAATAGGTTATAAAAAATGAGTTAGAGAAAGTTTGTAATCTAAGGCAGTGCAGTGCACCTAATTTCTCTGTGCAGAATGAATCCAAATATACGAACATCACTATGGAAGAATGCTTCTCAGGCAACTCTAAGAAAGTGGGACTTTTTCACCTGACATCACTAAATGCAAAGAATTCTTCACAAAAATCTTCACGATATCAGCAGTTGAGGAAACATTATCTTTTACTGTACAATCACATGCCACAAAATGATGTTTTGTTCAATGATAAACCACATTTCTTTTTTTTATTTAGGAGAAAAAAGACAGAAAAGAAAAACAAAAAGAAAAAGAGAAAAAACAAACAGGAACAACAAATCCAATACAATAATATCATAGGTTTACAAAACGAGATGATAGGAATTTGACAGTAGTTGTAATATTGCATATCATTACCTTCAAAGGGGTTGTTTAGATTAACAGATATAGACATGTAAAACTGATCTAAACATATGAGTATTAATTGTTCTTTTCCAATAACTAATACAATTAGTAGTATAGTCATTTTAGCTATCTTATGTATACATATATACAAATTTATGTCTTTTTCCTTTTCCCTTCCATCTTTCCTCCTTTCCCCTTATATTATGTCTTGTTATCTTCAGAGTAACTGCCCATATCATCAGGCATAATATAATCAAACAAAATAGTACAGAATAAAACCAGTAAAAACAAAACAATGGAAGCAATACAGGACTTCAAAACAATAGTAAAACAACACTGATTACCATAATGCCTCTTGTTATCTTCTAAGTAGCTGCCTATATCAGCAGTCATAGTACAATCAAAGAAATCAAAATAGAGTAAAAGCACTAAAAAAAAAACAATGGAAGCAATACAGGCCTTCAAAACAAGATGATAGGATATCAGTAATGGCTACCATAATGTACTTTGTTATCTTTGAAATAGTTGTCCATTCCCCCAAATATAATAAAATTAGACAAACTGAAATAGAATAAAACAAACTAAACAGAACAATGAAAACAATACGGGATTCAAATCATGATAATAGATTAACAGCGGCCACTGCTTTCCCTCTTTAGACCCTTCCTCCCCTTTTATTTTTACAATATGTATTGTGTATTTTGAATCCTACTAACTCCTTTAGTTTTCTGTACTAAGGAGACAACATGACGCTCACCCATGTGACTCTGGATCATTTCATAAATGAGCATGGTCTTAAGTTGTATCCATTTACCTACAAGAGCTTTGAGGTTATCTTTCTTTAAACCACATATCTAATATAGTCCCATAACATTACAATACAGGTGAAATTTTTTATTTCTTAGTGAGGTTGTAGCAATCATCATGTTGTCAAGTTGTACAATGACATATTACATATTTGTGGTGATGTTGGTACCAGCTATCAACCCAATGTGTTGCTAGTGGAACAAAAATATAGCATACACAAATATCTTCTATATGTAACAACTGCTATTTACAATGGTTAGTGGTTTATGTATTTATTATTGCTTGACTTTATTCCCCATGAAAGAACTTTTAAACTAAATCAGTCTGTTTTGCCAGCAGCAACTTTGCGCAGCTCATGCCAACCACATCTTCTGACTGCATTAAGAAGCCACATGAAGTGTCCTACCTGGGCAACCCAGATTCGTGTAAGTGTATTCTATGATGTCCATACCAATGTCATTGCCTGACAATGCATTTCTTAGAAACCGTTCTATGTGTTAAGCAATGCGTGAATATGGTTAGGTTGGCCTAAAGACATTTTTTCTGTTGGGTGAAGCCTAGCTTTTACCAGTTCATTCTCATGCCTTTGAGACAGTGCTGAATACATTGCAGACATAACTCATTGACTACTTTATGTTCTCCTGATCAGAATACAGAGCAAGTGAGGGAAAGTTAATCTACTTTATTTTCTTAAACTCCTGGGAAGGAGAAACAACAATGCTGAAACAAAGGCAGCATCCCTAAATCGTCATCACTGCTTTGAAAGGAAATTTCCTCAACATTGTAATAACAAATTAAAGAGGGAAAATGACTATATGTAGGATGACCTGACACTTGACCCCAATGCCCTGGAACCACTGATAATGAGGGGAATCTGTCACTTTAAAAGATTAAGCAATTTCTCTATTTCTTTAGATGAAAGTTTCCATTCTTCAAGCTATATTTATTCTTAATTTCATCCTTTTATTCAAAATGTTTATTTAGAAATATGCAGTGCTGAAAGAGACTCTGAATTATAGCTAAGACTGCCAGAAAAAATACAAAATTGTTAGATGAATCTGAATTTCAGGTAAACAACAAATGATTTTCATGTAAGTATAAGCATTTCTCTTTCCTAAATCTGAGTACATTAAGTTGAGTAAATCGAATTTCCAAGCATAAAAACATAAAAACAAGCCGGGAGCCACCGGTGGCGCATACCTTTAATCCCAGCACTCCGGAGGCTGAGACAGGAGGATCCTTGTGAGTTCAAGATCAGCCTGGGCTACAAAAGTGAGTTCAAGGCCTGCCTGAACTACATAGTGAGACTCTGTCTCAAAAAAGAGGGCCGGGGATTTAGCTCAGAGGCATAAGCACCTGCCTGGCAGGCGTGAGGTTGTCAGTTCAATACCCGGTACAAAAAAATTTAAAAAAAAATTAAAAAATAAAACCAATACCTTTCTGAAGAGTTCTGCCTTATCCCTACAAGTTACTATCACTTTGACTGAAAAATGGGCTGAAAATTGGGAGTGATAGGTAGTTTTCCTGCTTTTCTCCATCTTGCTCAGAATATTACAAATGCAAGTATGAATTTTGAGCTGAAAAGCCAAGATCAAAATCCCTCCAATTCACAGAAGGTGACGTGGCTTCCTGAAACATGTTAACTGAGAGGCAAGGACATAAAAAGACATAGAGTTGGAATGACTATGGGAATATTACAACATAACATAGAATCTGGGACAAATGACAAAGATGGCAGATTGGTGAAATGCATAAACACATCCAAGAAATCCTTACAGAGAAGATTCTACAAATGCGGTCAAAGAAGTTGGGTTTGACCTAGAATATAAAGATCTATTTTTTAAAAAAAATATATTAGAATTCTTGGTACTTCAAACAAGAGTATCAATTTAGTAGAAATTCCAAAATTAACATTGCCTGCACATGGGATATGATAATAACAGTAAAGGGTAAGCTTTATTTTGCCAACTTGATTGGTTTGAGAACCACCTAGGAGATTAGTAAAGTATACTCCTGGCTGTGTTCCAGGAGTCACAGAGACAAAACCTTGGGTATGATACATAGTATCTGGCTCCTTCCTCTCTGATGCTGTTCCCCTGACTGATTTCTAGCCACCAAGATGTAAGGAGCTTTCTGCCAAGTCTTTCCACCATGAGGTTTCTGCCTTAGACCAAGTTGGCTATGGACTGAATCCTCTGAAACTGGAAGATAAATTTAGCTTCTCACCTTTAGCTTGTGAATATTGGGTATTAATGTGTCTCAGTGAAAAGAAAGCTATCTAACACAACTCATAAGTACACGGAGTTGCCCAAGGGTTGGGGTTATATGTAGCAATATAGAAACGCACTTAAGACTTTTAAAGCTAAGTCATAATTGTACCATTATTTTTCTGATAAAAATCCAAAAATCTCTGATTTTGAATACTACTGGGTCTAACATGGTGGCCAATGTATATTCTTTCAGTGTATGCTAGGAAAATTTTTGTAGAAGCCAAATGACTCATCAAAACTGTATGCAAATTGTTCTGTCCTTAACCAACATTTAGTAGTAGATTTGGACACCGTGTTACAAATATACCAACCTCAAAAATAAATCAGAGTAACAAATATTAATTCCACAGGTCTTTAGCAACTGTGCTTACGATACGTTGCTAACTTTCATTTCCTCTTCCTACACTGACTTCAAATATTAATAAGAAGTATCAAACTATGACAATGACAACTCACACCACTGTTAATAATCATTTAATACTTCCTGTTAGTTTTCTCTCTTGGAAGATACTTACGTAGATCTGGTTTTCATGTCAGTTTAGAAGCAAGAAATATTGTGCAGTATTAAGTGCTTATGTTAGTGATAACTTAGAAAAATTCGTGAATGTGTTAACTAAGCATAAAAGAATCCTATTGGTAAGATACTCATCATTTTTGTTTTCATTTAGCTGTGTTCAAACAATGAATAAAAGAATTTATTAATTAATTAAATAGACAGTAGAGAGATAGATGCTAATTATATTCTCAAATACAATGTGATGTGTCGATGAATGTACTGAAACATGAATAACTATTCCCAAGTTTTATTTCTCTGGATGATTATCCATATGTTTGAAAGAAAAAGAAATTAGATTAAGAATGATAGATACAAAAAGAATATATATATATATACATATTTATATACATATATATATGATAGGTAAGATAGCTATACTGCAAGTTCCTTTTAGTTCATTCAAAAGAAAGGTTTGTGTTTATACTATCTAGACAATATTTCATGCCTATATCTTGTACTCTGAGTAACTACTTTGAAGATAACAATATGCAATGTATTCATTATTGTTACTGTCCTGTTATCTTGTTTGGAAATTCTGTTTTATTGTTTTCTATCTTTAAAATTTAAAAAATGAATAGATGATTGTTACCTTCATGGGCATTCTTTTTGTAAAAATTCCAGACCTCATAGAAAGTAATTCTAGTTTTTCTCCAAAACACATAGAGAGCAAATTGTTTCCTCTAATTACTCTTTCCATATTTTCCATTGAGGCTAGATACTAGAGAATGTGTTTCATTCAGGGAAAATGGCAGCAATCATTCCATGTCTGTGCATACTTACACAAGTTTGGGAGGTAAAAGAAAAGATTTGGGAAAATGCATGAGACAATAATGAAACTGTTCCATGCACATGTAATTTCCAGCCCAGATTCCCTAGTGTTGGGTCCCCTTTATGTCCAAAACCTTGTGGTCTTCTGCTAATGTAACATTTTCCAGCTGGTCTTTTTTTATATATATTGACAGCATGAAACATAAATCCATAAAATGCTGTAACCACAAAGCATAAAGTGCAATGGTAAAGCCATTGCTTAGCTTAGTATTTAATAACACTGTTTAAAGCCATTTACCTCAACATTGACAAAACAAATATACTTTAACAAGGTTAGAGTATAAGAGTTATTGTCTTGTGATAGCAGAGTTCATGTTGTGTCTCTAAAAAGAAAAGAAATTGACAAAAAATTCAACATTTTGGTCAACAAAATAGCTGTTTTCTTGCTATAAACACAAGTCGAACATCTTGTTAAAATTAATTCAGGGAGAAAAACAAAAATTGATGCCACTACACTAAAATTAAACACTTTTATATTTTTCAGAAACACAATCAGTTGTATCAAAGAGCTATCATTACCACATTACTAGAATTTAAATCATAAGGGATAAAATAGAACTACCAGATTCAGCCATATTTTCTCAAGTTGTATCAATTGTATGATCACAAGTAAAGGTTTGAGAAAGGGCTGAAGATTTGAATGACTAGGCTATAATTCACTCATTCTCAAATATTTTTGGCCAAGCTTATGTTGAGAAATATAGTTTACACTATAATCAAATATACAAGAACCACTCACAGGTACGTTCAAATATATATATATATATAGTTATTACATATGAGAACTCTAATATTTTCTTTTTCTATATTTGTTTTGTTTGGCTTTATGATGAGTCATGATCTACAGCTTCAAAATCATTGGTCTGAGCTAGGATTATATGTTGCTTATTTGCAGGAACTCATACTGCTTCAAAAAAAATGAATTCATCTTTTGTTTATGTTTAAATAGACAGGTCAAAATTTTTCAGTAAATTGCTAAGTAAATGAAAAAAATATAGTTTGGATGGATTATACTGAAAAATATTGGGAGTTTGGGAAGTGCATATTATATTTTCTCCTATATTCATACTATTGCTAGCAGATTAAGATTAGATAGATGAATAGGTAGATTATGGGAGATATAAAATAGATAATCAAACATATAGATGAAATGTTTTGTCAAAAAGACATTACAGGCTTTTTCATTTCTCTTTAGGCTATAGGTCCTTAATTAATTGATCATATTGTAATATAGGATTACAGATAAAATTATCCAATTGGGAACCAGGCTATCTGGATCCAAACCATAGCTCTGGCAATTTCTTTATGATCCTTAGTTGGTACAACAATTATGTGCCACAGTTACTTCACCTGTAAAATTAAGATGTTACCACATTCCAATTCATAAATTTAATAAAATATTATGAAAATGAAAGTATTTGAAGTGCTGCTTAATATATAGGAAATGATAATTAAACATCTCTTAGCTTGGGTTGGTCAATTCAGGATGGCAGATACTGTTTTTTTCCTATCTTATCCTCAAATATAATGTCTGAAGGAGAGTTCAAACTCTATCAATGGTAGGGGCTGGGGAAATAGCTCAGAGGCATAAGCACCTGCCTGGCAAACACAGAGTCTTTAATTTGCTTCCCAGTGTCCACTGCCCCCGCTCCCCCAAAAAAAGGAAAAGAAAGCAATTTTATTGATGGTAAAAATATTTGACTTGAATGGGTTTTGATAATACTCTTATGGCAAAGAAAATTAAGTCACACTGTGGACATTAACGAAGAGCCTGTTTATCACAAAGCGCCTTCTTCATTGAGTAACAACAATGATTAACCCCAGCATCAACTAGATGGTAGGACCAGAAGAGTCTTATAAATAAGTCTATTATCATCATTATCATACAACTGGTTGACTCAACTACCATGGATATTTAATTTAGGCCCAAGTCAATCAGGATAAGTCATTACTTACAGAGAAGCTTGTGATTTCAGGTGATCCTGCCTACAGAAGTGCAGTGCACTAGTTTTTGTTTGATGGGACAATAGTCCTCATATCTTTGATGGTGAGGGGCATAGCTGTCCAACAAAGACTGTAGCCATTTTGGTACTTCGAATAAATCCTTTAAGGATGAAATTAACGCGAAGAAGGTAGACTCTACAGTAGTGATGGCGAACCTTTTATGTGAGTGCCCAAACTGCAAACCACAACCCACTTGTTTATTACCAAGTGTCAACACTGCAATTAAACCTGTGTACTGAAGTTTTGGCTTAGAAAAAACAACTCATATATTAACATGTTTTTTCTTAAAAATAAGTCAAAATGTGCACCATAGGTTTGCCACCAGTGTTCTAGGTGTTCCTGACAAATAGAGCTAATCATCCCTGAGATTTGCTCTACCTTGAATATTTCAATTATGTGAATCTGTAAGTTCTCTCAATTGCTTAAGTCAATTCAAGTTCAATTATCCTTTTAACTGCATTCCAAGCACCTGATAAATGTTTCATCTAAATGTCTTACGTGGTCTCTTTTACTAATGCGTTGATTTCATTCAAACATTCATGAAATTTTCTTTAAATAATAAATATACTATGGATATCAAAAATAAATGCTTATAATATGTTCATAACACTGCTAAGGACTTTGCAAACTTTATTTCACTGAATTTCATAAAAGTTCAGTGAGGTTAAACTATAAGTATTCTTGATTTTACATTAAAAATGAGGATATTAGAGATTCATAAATCTGCTTTAGGTCATAGAATTTTCAGGTGAAGATCTGGAATTCAAACAGCATTTTTTCTAGTTCTTTAAAAAGTTCTTAACCATTATACTCTATTGCTAGAAAGTAATTATGTGTGCTGTGCTAGGTAGGTCCTAGGAGAACAGCTCATTACAAGCCAATTTTGAGAGACTATAAGTGCCAAGTAAGATAAACAGTTGGGTGATCGAACTGGTACCACATGGAAGTATTTTTTCCTAACCAGTGCAGTCTGAAGTATTTCCATTCTCTGACACTGACTTACAGTGGTCAGGCTATGGTAAACTTCAGCTCCTCGGACAGTCAAATTGTTAGCTGCTAAAATGCATAGGCCAAAGATTTTTATGTATAGATATTTCAGACTAATTATGCAATACTTCATTTCCCACAGTAAACAACTAGAAAACTAAGAAAAAAAAATTTCTAAATTTTTCTGATGCTATATAAGAACCTATGCAAGATATGACATTGAGAGAAAGGAAACAAATGAAGCGAACTCTGTAATGGTTCCCATGTTCTAAGCCGAGGCAGAAAGCAAAACAAATCTTGTACTATTGTTGAATATGAGTTTAAGAAACCAAGATCAGAGTGTGAGGAAGCTAGGGCAAGTGAATAAAAAAAAAACACGAACTATTTTTTTGGTGGTCCATGAAGTTTTGTAAAAATAAGGAGCTATACTACAAAATGAGCTGAAGAAATTTACATGGAGATCTTTTTTTAAATATTTGCAAATATTAACTCATGGATGGAGAGAGAGAGAGAGAGAGAGAGAGAGAGAGAGAGAGAGAGCATACAAAGAATTGCCTCATGTGATTTAGTTGACTGGTAAGATGAGTCTGAACCAAGGTGGACAGAGAAGAAGTACAAATCATGAATAGGCTGAGGTCTTGTGAGTGTGAGCTGAACCTGAGTGCAAAGGACAGCAGCAAGGAAAGGCAGATCCAGGGAAAAGGGAGCAAATTCTAAGCCTACTTGCCGCCTTTGATTTTCTCTTCTCATGAGCAGCCTAGGTTTTACAATTTAGGATTTTTGTTCGAATAAATCAGACCTACCCAGATATTTTGTATGACTAACTCATAGCTAAAGAATTGATTTTAATTCCATCTACCAATTTCCTGGATTAGTGTTTAGCAATAAGCTGAAAGTGCTTAAACTACACAGTGACCGAGCTCCAAACTCACTGTAACCCGCACCATATTGTAAAAGGAATTTTAGAAAGTGAAATTCAGCACAGAAATTTGGCACTTCAAATGTGATAAGGAAAATCTCAAAAAGTCTAATAAAGAAAGAGCAGAAAGTCACAAGTCGAATAATTCCCAGGACTCACATAGGAAATGTAAAAACAAGCCGGAGTGTAGATACTAGTGGTGTTTTTCTCAGAAACAGACTATAGGACCCATCCCTACTAAAATTTCAAAACAGCATTAAAAGGGTCAAATGAACCTGCCAGAAACACAAGTGTCTGCCAAAATAAACTTCAATGCTTTTTACAGGAAGAAAAAAATCCAGACATTCAATAGCAATATGTTTAATAAACAACCAAAAATTAGTAGACATGCCAAGAGAAATGAAAATGTGACACTTGACTAGGAGAAATAACAGTCAATTGACCCAGGAGTGAGAAAAAGGATAGAACTGTTAGACAAGCATGTTACAGTATCTCCTACAAGCAAATTCAGATAATAACATAAAATATGAACATTGTAAAGATGTAAGGGAAATACAAAAAATAAACGCATGGAACTTTTAGATATAAAAATAAAAATATTTGAAGTACAATGAGATGAATGACAAATTACAAAATACACATTTGAGTGGTATGAAGACATAGTGAAAGAAAATGTTCATAATCCAAAGTAAGAAAAGACAGCTGAAATAAAATAAGCAAAGCCAAAAAGACTGGTGGAAAAATAACAAACAATCAAAAATATTTTCATTGGAGTTCCATAAAATAGATTAAAAAAGAAAGGCAAAGCCAGCTACAATGGAGGCAATAAATAAAGAATAACGAACACTCCAGCATGTTTCATGAATAATTATCATTTTCCAAATTTGATATTAAAAAGCATACAAATAGAATAACACACAAAAGCACACATACATGTCCAAGAGTTCTATCTTAGTTCCTTTTCATCTTGCTGAGATAAAATATTCAGCACCTGAAGCTGAAGGTTTATTTTGGCTCACAGTTTGTAGAGATTGCAGCCCACAACTGGCTCACAGTTTTCAGAGGTTTCAGTCCGTAATTGTCTGTCTCCAAGGCAAGGGTGGCATGGCAGAGGGGCATCACAGAGCAGGCAGGAGGCAGTAGAAGGCAAGCAGCAGCAGCAACTCTCTTCCTATCTCTTATAGTCTACCCAGGCTACAACCCCCAGGGCAAGCAGGACTCACACTCAGGGTGGCACACCCCTAATCCTAGCATCCCACATCCTTAATCCTAGCATCACACACTCTATATTCAGCCACCTCTGCTAAGGTCCACCTAAGACCACACGAGGCTTTGGGGAGACATCTAGGTATAAGTCATAACAAGCTTAAAGAATCTCAAGCAGGATAAGTCCAGACAGAGATATAAAAAGTTCAAGACAAGTAAAATCAAATTACAGCAAACCAAGTATAATTTAAAAAAAAAAAAAACAAACTATATCAGTAACCAGGAGAAGTAACTAATTATACATATATAGTACAAAGAAAAAAGTTCAAAACAATCACAAATTTTCTTTTTGCTTTCTAAACATAAGAGAACTAGAGTTCTTGTATTAATATCTGACTAAGGTCACAAAGCAAGCATATCGTCAAACATAAATATGTATTTCACAATTAAAATACAAAATTATGAAAAGATATAACAATGATAAAGAAATATGTACCTTAGAATGCACCTTCAAAATACATAAAAGACATACTAATTCAACAAAATGAAGTATAGAATTACTAACATTTCAATACTCTTCTCTCAAAAATAAGTTAATTAATAGAGATAAAATGAGTAAGGAGAAGAAAAATTTAAATGTAAAAACAAACCCAACCCAACCGACTACTGTAGAATTCCACATTGTTTACATGTGTGCATAAAACACTGCCAAGATGGACCATATTTGGGACCATTAAACAAGTCCTACTAAATACAAAAGTATTGCAACTATAGAATGTTCTATGCTCACAATAGATTTGAACTAGGAATCAGTAACAGGAAAGTATCTGGAAAATCCTCCAATATTTTAATAGTAAACACTGTATTTGTCAATAATATACCAGTCAAAAAGAAAACATAAGCAAAGCTATAAAATTTTAGAGCTAATTAACATAAAAAATTACAACCTGTCCAAACTGTGTGGTACCGCAGAGCAGTGCTAAGAGGAAAAACATCATATATTTAAAGATCTATATTTTAAAAAATTGCACTTAAAAACAATTATCAAAGCTTCTACCTTCAAAGGCTTGAAAATTAAGACCAAAATAAGTAAGAATATAAGTAAATGCAATCGAAAACTGAAAAACAAATACAGAAAATCCCTCAAATGGAAAAACAAAAATCAAAAAGATTGTAACTTCAGGTGGGACAACTTGGGGATAACAAGAATGAGAAACAAGTGGATATTGATTAATTAGAAAAACTACAAGTAACGTTAAGCTGTTACATTGTAAAAATTAGTTTACATGAACAAATCCTCTAAAAGATACAAATTAACAAAACAAGCTAAAGAAGAAACGTAAAATAAGAATACTTCTATATCTATTAGATAAATGAAACTCATAACAAAAAAAACCCTTTACATATAGAGGACCCTACTCCTGTATACAGAAAGAAAAATGTTCATTTATACACTGACATAATCACTTTCCAATTAATTTTACCAAACCAGAGTTACCCTAACATCAAAGCCATAAAAGAGTTCAAGAAAAGAAAATGAGAAGTTTAATACCTTTCATGAAAAACAAATTCTTAAAATATTAGTAAATTGAATCTAGCAATATATAAAATAATAATATAGCATCCAGAAATGTGATTTATCCCAGAAATACAAGGTTTGTTTTATAAAATCAATCTAATGAATATTTACTGACTAAAAAATAAAATGTATTCTTGTTACTAAATACATATTTAAAAAAAGCAATTCAGGAAGTCAAATTCCAATTTATGTTAAGAGTTGTCAAGAATTAAAAATAAAAAAAGAGAATTTGTCGACCTGTCAAGGGAATCAGCACCTGCAACCTTGAACTGCTAGGAGCACTTTGATCCACCAGGTATAAAACATTGTTTTCTTCCTGAAAAACATTCAATTGCTAGTAACTAGAAATTCTTCCTCATAAAAATAAAACAGGGCTTCTTTCTCTTACAGACCTGCCCTCTGGTCCAGCTTGAAAGAGAACTACCATATGTCTTCTCTAGTCTGGTTTCAAAACAATGAGGCACGTGCAGGTCTCTTCACAGATACACATTGGGCTATCAAGAGTGCCCTTGCCTGCTCATCCACTTCTGTAATTACACAGAACCAATCTGCATCTCAGCAAGGGGCTCGGTGTGGACAAAAACCCCAGGTGCCATTTTGAAAATATCCTGGGCTCATGGATCATTCTTCTAGTTTTCCCTACCACCTGGAATATGAGGAAAAGGGAAGCATCTGTGGGTATTTAAAATTTTTTTTTCTTTCATCTTTAGGTGAGAGAAAACACCATGACATTTTCTTTCCTGTAGCTTTATGAAATAACTACATTCTAAAATACCAGGCTTCAATGTCCATAAGTACCAATATGAGTAGTCAGAGGAGAAGTTTGCCCAAATCTTTATTAATCTTATACAGATACAGTTTCATAACAGTCCTACAGTCCTAATAACACAGGATTTCTTGTCACTTAGTGTCTTCAGGTTTAAGTCATTAAAGAAATGGACACATGAAGAAAAGTTCCATGTGACATTCTGTGATGTGTTTTTCAGTCCCTGTTTCAATATTGTTTCAAGTTAAAGAATATAACTAGCAAGTTAATTATAATTAAACATCTGTGGCTTTTGCACCAAGTCTGTATGAAGCAGATGTGAGTTGGCTCCAATGACCATAGATTTCCAAGAAACATATCATGTCTGCATTTTTTTTCTTATTTCTCTTCTTCCTTCACGTCTTCCTCTAGTAGTGACTCAAACATTGAGCTACTGAAATTATTCTCAAAATGTGCATGTGAGGCTTAGAATTTGACTATGCATTGCTTTACTGACACAAGTATTAAGCTTTTAAATCAATAATAAAGGAAATGATTTACAAACAGAAAGAGAGCAAAAAAAAAAATCACTAGACTAATGCCCATCTGAGAATTTACCACAAGTCAATCCTAGATTAAAAGATGTGACCTTCAGTTAACAAACAACTTGGTTCGCCTACATACACTTGCCATGTAGTACTAAACTGTCATGTTCCAATTTCTACATTGAAATTAAAAATATAAATGAGGTATAAATCTGCTATTTCTTTTTAAGTGCCAAAAGGCTAAAAATTTCATAAGAGAACATGACATAAACTATATTTTCAGCATTCCTATTATAAACCAAGTTCTACCTCAATCACTATGTCTTACAATAATTATATTTAACAAATCTTTCTCTAACCCATTGTTGTAGACAGGGAGAACAACTTCATACAGGACACAGAATTTGTAATACTGTTTTATGATGGTCACCCAGAATTAAACACAAGAAAATGTAGGAAAATCTGTCCACAACACTAAAGACCCAGAATATTCAGTCGAGGGCCTGGACCCCACAGCAATGTCCTGCATGAGTCTAGCTAAAGACCCAGAGCCCATAGCAATGCCTCCCATAAATCCAACTGGAAATCTAAGAGCCCACAATAAGGACTCACGCCAGTCTGTTTTACGGATCTGCTCTGGGAAGGCCAAAGGTCAGCAGTGGAAGCTAGAAAGTCTATTCCAGCATGGTGAAAGAGCTGTGCAGTAGATTGAGGATTCTCCACTGGAGCCAAGAAGTCACACTCAAAATAAGAAGCAGGGCTGACCTGAAGAGTACCACAGTCATCCTCAGTGGCAAGGAGGTCCTGAACTCCTCCGACGATGAGAACAGTGGAGTACAGGTCTGAAAGCCCAGCATGACAACCTTCTCCAGGAAGCGATGCTCAATGTGAGGAGCAGAGCTCCCCCAAAGTGAACCACAGCCACTCTCAGAGACAAGTACCGAGCTCCTCTGACGATAATGGCTGAATCCATATTGGGGCAGCCAGCATGATAAACTCCTCCAGGAGAACCAAGGGCTCAAAACACCAACACTTGGAAGAACCCACAACACCTTACTCTTCTTCTCCACATCCCTATTTATGCTGGCTCAGGTGGACTATCTACACTCAGCACCATGCTGATGTAATTCAGCTGGTGTTAAGTTGACCACCAGTTTTTAATCGATGACACCCATACTAAGTACAGGACACTGTTTCAAGCCATTTTAGGCATATTATTTTTTAAAATTCTCATTAACTACCCTATTAGTAGTTAGTATTTTCCAGTAGGAAAGGTAAGAAACTGGGGAAATATAGTAGAGCTGAGATTAAATTTCCAGATCTTCCAGATGTGCAGGTTACTTTTATCTTGAAAGAAAATTTTTTAAAAAGTCACATATTTTTGAATTTGAATTTGGCTCTATTTACTATAAATGTTCAACTCTATTCTACCATAACTGAAGCAACTGAGATTAAACCTGTTATCTGTTAGCAAAGATATGACTTGTACACTTTAAATTCTGAAATAGTTGGTCTGGTTGAGCTCCAACCACACTTGTGACAGATGAGAATTACAGTGAAGAAATACAGGGACAGAGAAAATTAATCATTTTCCAACACTGAATAAATGATATACCTCTTGTATATGTAAAATGTCTTACATAAATAAATGATTAGTAAATTGAAGAATTATCCAACCACTGGAGAACTGAACTTGAGGAAAGAGCGTTTAATTAAAAAGATCAAAGATCAAATTTGTCCTGAGCTTGGGCAAAGGCAGACAGGAAGAGCTTTTTGGGGAGAATGTCATTTGATCTGAAATTCAAGTAATAGAACAATGCAAAAAGAAAAAAAAGGAGACAAAAACCAGATGAGCATTTTACAGCTTAAAATAGTACTCTTCCATCGCTTAATCGTGCTTTGTCTATCTATTCCTTCTTTTTTATTCAAGAGAAAAAAGACACAGAAAAAAAAGCATAACAGACAAACAAACAACAACAACAAACCCAATACAATAACAGTATAGGTTTACAAAACAAAATGATAGGAATTTGACAATGGTTGTAATATTGCATATCATTATCTTCAAGAGTTGCTTAGATTAACAGATATAAACAGGTAAAATTGATCTAATCATATGAGTATTAACTGTTTTTTTTCCAATTACTAATGCATTTAGTAGTATAATCATTTTAGACATTTTATGTGTGTGTATATATATATCTCTATATATATATACACAAATGTATGTCTTTTTCCTTTTCCCTTCTCTTTCCCCCTTTCCCCTATCCCAGTTAATTTACCTCTTTGAGCAGCTCCTTACCCTTACACAGTATTTATTGTAGATTTTTTTTCGGCACCAGGGATCGAACTCACAGCTTTGAGCCTACCAGACAGGTGCTTAAGCCGCTGAGCTAAACTCCCAGCCCTAGTATTGTGAGGCAGGGTCACACTATGTAACTTAGGCCGGCCTTGCACTCACATTGTAGCCCAAACTGGCCTCGAACTCACAACGCTCCACCTACCTCAGCCTCCTGAGTGCTGGGATTAAAGGCATGTGCCACCACGCCCAGCTTGTTGAAGATTTTGGATCATATATACTTTTTCAGTTTCTTACACTAGAGGGACAATACAATATTTACACATGTGAGTTTGATTTATTTCACTTATGAGTATGGTCTCAAGTCACGTCTATTTATTTATAAAAGTATCCATTTAATCTTTCTTTATAACTGAGTGATACTCCATTGTATAAAAATACCACATCATTTTTAACTATTCCTTGATTGGTGGGCACTTGGGTTGTTTTCAAAATTTGGCTTTATAAATTGTGTTGCTATAAACATGGGTGCACAGATATCACTGTGGTATGATGTTTTCAATTCTTCTGGAAAATGCCCAGAAGTGGGATAGCTGAGTCAAATGGGATCTCTAATCCTAGCTTCTTGAGGAATCTCCACACTGATTTTCACAGTGGTTGCACCAGTCTACACTGCCACCAACAATGAAGAAGATTTCCTTTTTCCTGACATCCCCTCCAGGATTTGTGATTGGTTGATTTCTTGATCTTGGCCATTCTTTCTGGGGTGAGATGGAAGCTCAGTGTTGTTTTAATTTGTATTTCCTGAATGACCACTGATGTTGAACATTTTTTTATATATGTACTTGCCATTTGTATTTCTTCCTCTGAGAAGTGTGTATTCATCTCAGATAGCCATTTTTATATTGGGTCCTTGAATTTTGGGGGCCTGAATTTTTAAAATTCTTTATGTGTTTTAGATAGAAGTCCTTGGCTTGAGGGACAGTTGACTAAGACATTTTCTCAATTCATGGGTTTTCTTTTCACTCTGATGGAGATTTCCTTTGACATGCAAAAACTTTTTAATAAGACAAGATCCCAGTTGTTGATTATGGGGAGTATTTCTGATGCAGTTTGATTTTTGTTCATTAATTCACTGACTACTCCTATGTCTTCAAGATTTTTACCTACTTTGGCTTCCAGAAGATTTACTGTCTCTCTTTTAATGTTTAGATCTTTGATTCACTTTGACTTTAGTTTAGTGCATAGTGATAGACATGGATCTAGTTTTAGTTGTTGGCATATGGAAAGTCAGTTTTTCCAGCACCATTTGTTAAAGAGGCTATCTTTCTTCCTGTGAACATGTTTGGCCCCTGTGTCAAAGATGAGGTGGTTGAGTGTGTTTGTAGTTGTGGCTGCATCTTCTAATCTATTCCACTGATTTTCAAGTCTGTTTTTATTCCAGTGCCATGCCGATTTTATCACAGTAGCTTTGTAATATAATTTCAAGTCAAGGATTGTGAGGCCTTCTGCCTTTCTTTTGTTGCCCAGAATTGCCCTTGCTATTTTAGGTCTCTTCTCATTCCAGGTGAATTTTAGGGATTATTTCTCTAGCTCTGTGAGGTACACAAGTCATATTTTTACTGAAATTTCATTAAATCTGCATAACAATTTTGGGAGAATGGCCATTTTCACACTGTTTGTTCTTCCTATCCATGACCAAGGAATATCTTTCCACTTTCTGAAATCCTCTTCTATTTCCTTTTTCAGAGTAATGTAATTTCCACTGTATAGATCTTTTACTTTCTTTGTTAGATTGATTCCTAAGTATTTCATTTTTTTGGATGGTATAGTGAAGGGTATGGTCTCCCGTATTTCTCTCTCAGTGAGTTTGTTGTTTGTGTACAGGAATCCTATTGAATTTTGAGTGCTGACCTTGTATTCAGTTACATTACTGAATTTGGTTATTACATCTTGAAGTCTTTTGGTGGATTTTTGGGGGCCTTCTATGTAGAGTATCATATCACCTGCACATAATGATAATTTAACCTTTTCCTTTCTTAGCCTAATTCCTTTTATTTATCTTTCTTTTCTACTTGCTCTGGCTAATGTTTCCAGAACTATATTGAATAGGAGTTGTGATAATGCACATCATTCTCTTGTTCCTGATTTTAGGTTGAAAGTTTTCAGTTTTCATCCATTTAGTAAGATGTTGGCTGTTGGTTTATGATATATGGCTTTTATCAGGTTGAGGTAGAGACCATCTACTCCGATTTTCTGTAGGGTTTTTATCATGATGAGTGTTGGATTTTGCCGAAAGTTTTTTCTGCCTATATTGAGATGATCATGTGATTCTTGTCCTTGGCCTTGTTGACATGGTGTATTACATTTATTGATTTGCATATGTTGAACCATCCCTGCATCCCTGGGATGAATTCCACTTGTTCATGGTGTACAATCATCCCGACAACTTGTTGAATTGTATTTGCCAGTATTTTATTGAGGAATTTTGCATGTATTTTCATCAGGGACACTGGCCTGTAATTTTCTTTTTTGGTTGAGTCTTTCTCTAGTTTTGGTATTAGAGTAGCACTTGCTTCCAGGAATCAGTTAGGAAGACTTGCTTCCCTTTCAATTTCATTGCAGAGTTTAAGGAGTGTTGGCATTAAGTCCTCACTAAATTTCTTATAGAATTCAGCTGTGAATCCATCAGGACCTGGGCTTTTCTTTGTTGGTAAGGTTCTAATTACATTTTCAATTTCATTAGCTGAAATTGGGTTATTCAGCAGTTTTACATTTTCTTGATTCAGCTTTGCTAATTCATACTTTTCTAAGAATATCTTCATTTCTTCAGTGTTATCAAACCTATGGGAGTAAAGGTTTTTGAAGTAAGTATTGACAATCTTATGTATTTCCACAGGGTCTGTGGTGATTTCACTCTTCATTTCTTATTGCATGGATCTGAGTTTTTTCTTTCCTCTTTTTGATAAGGTTGGTTAGGGGTTTATAAATTTTATTTGCTCTTTCAAAGAACCAAGTCTTCATTTCATTAATTCTTTAAATTGTTTTCTTAGTTTCAGTTGCATTATTTTCTGCTTTGAGTTTTATAATTTCCTCCATTCTCCAGGTTTTGGGTTTGACTTGCTCTTCTTTTTCTAGAAGTCTGAGGTGCAGCATTAGGTTGTTTATGTGTGGTTTTTCCATTTTTCTAATGTGAAAGCTTAGTGCTGTAAGTTTCCCTATGAGGACTGCTTTCATTGTGTCCCACAGTTTCTAGTAATTTGTCTTTGTGTTTTTGTTCAATTGTACATATTATTTAATTTCTTCTTTAATTTCTTCTGTGACCCATGGAATGTTTAGAGAGTGTTAATTAATTTTCATGTATTTATGGGGTTCTTGTGGGGTTTTTTGTTGTTAATTTCCAATTTTATTGTGCTATGATCAGATAATATGCATGGAATTATTTCAATTTCTTTGCATTTACTTAAGCATGTTCTGTGGGCTAGTAGATGATCTATTTCAGAGAATGACCCATCTGTTGCTGAGAAGAATGTGTATTCTGGTGTTGTTGGGTGGAAAACTTGGTACACTACTAGGCACATTTGTTCACAAGTTTGATTCAGTTCTGTTATTTCTTTGTTGATTTATTGTTTTTTGATCTGTCTCTTTGTGACAATGGGGTGTTAAGGGCTCCTTATATAACTGTGTTATTTTTTATCTGTTTTTTCATGTCTATTAAGATTTGTCTTACATAGATGAGTGCTCCCATATTTGGTACATACATATTTATGATCATAATCTCTTCCTCTTGAAGTTTTCCCCTCACAAGTATGTAGTGGCCTTCTTTTTATCTTTTGATCATTCTTGATTTGAAGTTCACATTGTCTGGAAACAAAATAGCTACCCACGCTTTTCTCTGGGTTCCTGTTCCACGGAGTATAGTTTTTCATCCTTTGATTTTTAATCTATGAATTTCCTTTTGAGTTAACTGTGTTTCTTATACACAGCATATTGTTGGATTTTGTTTCTTCACTCATTCTGCCAGTCTGTTTCTTTTTACTGGTGAGTTGAGACAATTTACATTGGCTGATATAACTGATATGTACTGACTTATCCTTGTCACATTATCTTTCTGTTACTGGTTTTCTACTTTTTCTGTTTAATTATTTGCCCTGGTTAGTGGTTTCCTTTTGCTGTTGTCCTTGAAATTGTAGTTATCTCTGTCTCTTTCTAGAGTGTCTTTCAGTACTCTTTGTAGTGTTGGTTTGGTGGCCATGAATTTCTTCAGTTGTTCTTTGTTGTGGAAGTATCTTATTTCTTCAGCAATTGTTAAAGATAGTTTTGCAGGATAAATCAATCTGGGTTGAATTTTGTTTTCTTTCGGGATTTGAAACACTTCACTCCAAGCTCTGACTGACTTGAAAGTTTGTGTTAAGAAGTCTGCTGTGATTCTGCTAGGCTTTCCTTCATAGGTGATCTGTTTCTTTTCCCTGACAGCTTTTAGTATTCTATTCTTGTGGTGAATTTTTGATATCCTAATTATTATATGTCTGGGTGAAGATTTATTTTGGTTGTGGTTAGTTGGGTTTCTTTATGCCTCACTGATCTTTTTATCAGATTCTCTTCCCATGTTTGGAAAATTTTCTGGTGTTATGTCTGCAAATAGTCTTTGTAGGTCATTCCTGTTGACCCCTACTTTTTTGTCTACACATATCAATCTCATATTGTTTCTCCTTGCATCATCTTGCAGCTATTGAGTTACTGTTCCTTGCAATTTTAAGAGATCTTTTCTTTCATTATTGTAAGCTTCCATGCTGTCTTCAAGGTCTGAGAGTCTATCTTCAGCTTCATTCAAGCAGTTTTGCCAGCTTTCAATGGAATTTTTAATTTCCTGAATTTCCCTTTGAATCTGTTGTATGCGTTCTAATTGTCTTATATTATTCATTCAAAGTTTCCATCATTTTCTTATTTTCCTCTATTTTTTATCTAGATCTTCTTTAGATACACACAACATTTCTTTCATAATGTTTGCCATTTCATTTTTTACCTGAGAGATTATTTCTGATCTGATTTCCTCTGTAGCTTCATGGAGTTTTTCTTTAATTCAGTTGCTATCATTTCAGAAAGTTCAGTTGTGTGATTTCCAGTATCTTCCATTTCAGTGCCTCTTGGGTTTGTTACCGTTGGGTTGGAGGACTCAGACTGCATCTGGTTCTTTTGTTTTGTCATTTTCCTCTGGGACCTTTGTGACTGGCCAGTCTCCTGAAGGATTGTTCTGGAATGCTGTGCTGGGTATAGCTTCACTCCTCCAATATCCCCATGGCTTGCTAGGACACACCCCCAACCCATGGCACCAGAGCCTTGTGCTCTGTAGCCTGTGAGGTTGGTTGCATGTTCCCCTGATGCACTTTGCTGTGTTGCTCTGAGGTCCTGGGCTTGGCTGCCCTTGTATCCTCCCTGCAGCTAGCAGGGGCACACCCCCTGAGCATGTCACTGGGGCCTAGAACCTGTCTGAGTAGAGTTCAGATCCTCTGCAATGGAGGTGGCTAGCAGAGATGCAACCCCAGAGTGTGGCGCTGGGGTCTTGTGCCTGGCTGGGTGGAGTTCAGAGTCTTCAGGACCCAGCTGGCTAGCAGAGATATACCTCCAGTGTCACCAGGGTCTAACGTCTGTCTGGGTGGAGCTTGGACCTCTTCAACCCAGGCAGTTAGCAGGCATGCACTCCTGGAGTGCGGTACCAAGGCCTTACACTGGACTCAGTGGAGTTCAGAACCTCTGGGACCCAGGCGGCTAGGCAGAGCATGCCCCAGAGTGTGGCAATGCCGGGACCTTGCATCTGGTTGCACGGAGTTCAGAGCCTCCAGAGTGCAGGGCTAACTAAAGTATGGATCTCTGGTATATGGTGCTGGGGCCTTGCTCCTGACTGGGTAGAGTTCAGAACCTCTGAGGTCTTCCATGTGGCTAGCTGGGCTGCACCCCTTAACTATGGACCTGGGGCCTTGTGCTCTGATAGGCAGAGCTCAAATTCTCCAAGACCCTTCAGGTATGCTGGTCACTCCCTGAGGAGTGGCTCTGGGGCTCTGGGATGGACTGGGCTTAGTACCTCTGTGACCTGTGAGGCTAGCCAGGCATTCCTCTGATGGATTGTGCTGGGACACTGGGCTGAGCAGAACTCTGATCCTCTGTGCAGCTAGCGAGGACACACTCCCAGAGTGTGGTGCTGGGGCCTTACTCCCAGCTGGGCAGGTGTCTATCTATCCCTAATTAGCAAACAGAACCAAAAGTATGACTCAAAGCAACAATTTAATACTACTCTCATGATTCCTGAGGTTGACAAATGAGCTGGAATATGTTCTTGTCCAGATCGTGTCACCTTGATGTTATTCAACAGGCAGATTTTTCCAGTGGATATAAGATGTATCTGGCGCTTTGCTTTAGATTATACAAATGCAAACTAAGTTTAGATTGTTGATCCAACACTATAGCCTGATGGTTGGCTTGGTGTTTTCAGACTTCCTACATGGCAGCTCAGGACTCTCAAAGTGAGTATTCCAAGACCAGACAAGAAACCAACAGACTTTTTATTTCCTAGACTTAGAATGTCCAACTATCACTTCTTCTACAACCCATTGGGTGAATAAATCTCTCAGGCTGACCCAGTGGGAACAGAATTACACTCTATCCTTCATAGAATTACAGCTATATTTAATCTACTACTGCAGCCAGGGACCTTCAAATCATAATTGGGATATAGCCCTCAAAAATGCTACCTGTGCTAATATTCCTTATAGATGCTGTAGTCATTAATACCATCCTTATAAACAACCATGCAAACTGAAAGCACAGTCTCAAACATGAGGGAAACAACCCTATCTCTTCACTTTGATGAATCAGGCATTTGGTACAGATGGTAATTAACATACCAGTGGAAACAGTCAAAATAAAGAGAGAGATGATAGATTCTTATTCCCAGCCAACTTGAGGATAAGGCACCCTCTGGATTTACCCCTTACCACAAAGCCCAAATGCAAAGAGAATAATTTGATATGTACAAGAAAGATTGCCGGATTAGTGTTTTTCTCCTGTTGGTAGAAATCTTGTTAGTGGAAACATACTGTTCTGCTTATGAGAGAAAAGGTTCTGAAACACTCCCTCCTCCTTTCTCTCCTCATCCCTTCCCACTACCTCCAAGTAAACCCCACTAAATTAAAGCCATACTTGTAGAACACAAAAGAAAATATCTCAATAATGGTAGGGTTTGATTCTTGTACATGTGCAGGATGCTCTAGTGAGAGGTTCACTTCATTTGCCATTGCTGAGAGACTAGTAATGTAATGAATTTCTCTGACAGAATACATCTCTGGGCAGATCAGATCAGGGAAATGAGCTCTTTGGGGCATAGGCTTGTATGGAATTGTAACAGTGTGTGTTCACTGACCCCAAGTTGAAGGAATGTTTCGTTCCAGTACTCTGGAATGGAAACTGATGGTCCCTGTTATTTTCATTGCTTAAACAGCACATTACTCTGAAGGATTTTATTTTAAATTAACTTGAGTGGTAGCACAGCTTTTCCCAAAAAGAAAAGTTCAATCAAATGCTCCATATTTTGCTAGCAGCATATTGGTTAAGTGAAAACAAATTCTTCATGAAATTATAGAAAAAGGCACAAACTCATGAATTTAAGATGAAATAACAGTGATGCCTCCTCCTCCTCCTCCTCCTCCTCCTCCTCCTCCTCCTCCTCTTTTTCTTCTTCTTCTATGTGCTTGCACTGAGTAATAAATTCTCTCACTTGTTTGAAAATTCTCTGATCCAACACCTTTGGGAAAAAGACTGTGAAATCTTAAATTTGGTTTGATTTGGAGTTAACTTTTAGAGATTTTTGCCTGCAGTTCAGTTCTCTTTTCATTTTAATTTTCTTTGGACACAAAACTTGCAACCAAAGCAGTCCCCGAAATCGGAAGCCAGACGCTGGCCAGCCTGTATCTGACCTTTTTGGCAGATGTTTGTAAATGGACAGAATTGCCTTTTCCAGCCCAGACTGCGTAATCTTTGGTTAAGTTTGCTTCTCATCCAAATACTTAGACAGACTGTGGTTTGTGCTGCTGGGCATTGGTAACAGGATCCACAGAGTCCAGGTCACAGACTAAACCCAGCTGGATCAGAAGTGACCCTTTTAATCCTGGGATGAAAGCTTGATACATTAGGGAAGTTAGTTGATCTGATCGGTAAGATTTTTCTTTTCTTGCTAAAACTCAAATTAAGTTGTGGACAACCACTTGGCATGGTGAGCAGAAGAAATAAAAAGTAATATGTCCAGTCTGACTCGGCCAAAAACTAAAGTAGCTTAATAGGACAAATCTCTCTCAGGCAATGAAGTCACAAGGTGGATCCACCACTAGCTGTTTAACGATGAAGCCTAAATAGCAGGTGGAAAGCAAGCATGAGAATATTCTCCCCCGAAGGCCTTTACTTACACCATTAACTTCATACAAGTAAGAAGCTTGTTAAAACAGAATCTCCTAGCAATTTTGGAACCAGTGTTTGTGCACAGAACAACCTGAGCCTATTTTAAGACATATGGTGGTAGGATTCTCGAAGCCGTATTGCTTGATCTCCTACAAGGAAGACATGGAAACTGAGTTTATGAGTGAGCATACAGGCTTGGTGACTACCAGATAAATGCTTGAGAGGATGTTTTGGGACTCTGAATCCCCAGACAATGAAGAGGAAAAAATCCACTACACTTCTGGAGAAGCAAAGGGACTCGAGGGTCATGTTGTCACACAGACAACTGTAACAGAAAGTGTAGTGCAATGAAAGCAGCAGAGATTCTATAGGTCAAGTGACTTGTATTTGAGGGTTATCTCTGCAACATCTGGTTGTGCAGACTTGGGCAAGTCATTTAATCTGCCTGAGCTTACATTGTTATAGGCAATGCTTTGAATTTCACAGTAAGGCTTAATGAAATTGTATGCAAAGCATTTAGCATTATGCTTGGTACATGGTAGTGTTCCTAAATGTTAATCTCTAGGATTCCTTATGTTTTATGTGACAGTATCATTTTGTGAAGGAGACAGAAGCAGGTTTTTATACCAGATTTACTACTTTTTACCTATGTGAATGTCAAGAAATTTCTTTCCCCAATTAAACTCAAGTTTCTTTGTCTTTACAATAGGGAAAATAGTAATTAGCAAACAGAGATCATTTGATGATTAAATCTATGGTAGAATAAAATGTCTAAGAATGTTTTTAAGCATTTAATAGTGCCCATTTATTGTCATAATTCTTTCCACACTGTCCACAGCCCGGAACATAGATGCATAGGAAGACTTTTTGAAGGGTCCTTGTTATCTCACAAGGGAAATAAAATCCTGACATGGGTTTCAGCATTAAGATAAAACCCTATGGCAGAAAATGTGACAACAAACTCTGGGGACATTTGATACCCTTTGGTATCATTTTGCATTCCCATGGAGAGGAAGCTCACAGGGGAATCAGAACTAGGTGGACATAGTCCCAAGGAAAATTCCTAACATAGACAATGAGGTACAAAATTGAAAAAAAAAAAGATTCAAAAGAAGTGGCACTTGACATGCTATATTTGGTCAGGTGAGGCAAGGTGTTGCGGGGACTTTAGTGCCCTCTGTTGGGATGAGAACCAGACACAGACTTACAATTCCAGACCCACATCTGCTCTTTCTTTAAAGTTCTTCAGCTAAGTTTTGTATGATTTGCCCTTCTAATTTTATTTAACTTCTGTAATTTTTTTCATGTTTTCTTTTTTGAAGTATTCCAAGTCCTTTCGCACATTTTACTTTAAAGATATACAGCAAGGCAGAGGCTTCAGGGAATAAAAACAATGATACTTACGCTGTTGTACTTAAACTTATCGTCCTAACCTCACACCAGAGAAGTTGTCTACTGGCCCATTTGCATTTTGGCCACCTCTTAAGTACTTGGCAGCAATAGCCACTCTGTAAACTCACTCCATATGTGGTACTAATTGGCACTGTTGGAAGCTTAAGAAGGGAAGCTGGAGACTGAGTGGCAAAGAAACCTGACAAGACCTTCAACACAATGCTTCTCAACGGGAGTTAGAAATTAGAACTGTGAGGAGAACGATGGGCCCGTGTGACAGGTCAATGAGATGAATCACTCAGCACTTTGCAAAAAGGCAAGAAAAAGTTTTGAAATAAATCCTCTATTTCTTACAAAATCTCCAAAATAGACCAAGAAGAACTTGTTCACTTACCATGCGAAGTCAAGGAGTATAAATGTGCAGATGGAAGAATGATAGTCATGACTGTGTCGGGACTCGGCCATTGATTCTGATCAGTAAACCTCCCCCGGGTCAATTTCTCCATCTGAAAAGCAGCCTTGGGTTTCCCATGTGATTTATTTCCTACCAGCTGAAGGGAATAGGAGGTAGATCAGTAGTTTGTTAAGACGCTTTGATTTTGCAAACTTCAAATTCAAACCCAAGAATCTCTTATAACATCTTAGCTGTGGGTCTCTGTAGGCATGAGAAAAGCCAAAGCAGTATTGGGGATAATTATTTCCCTAGATGCCTGTGTATGTCTAGCTTCTCTAGGTTTCAAGAAACACAATGAAACCTCGGGAAGTTAGGGTTAATTTTAAGGGTATGCTGCGAAAACTGGAAATGCAGGAGCTGTCTCTGTAGCTACATCAAAAGACTCATGGAATCAGTTTTTTTCTTTTTTTCTTAAAATGTAACAACAGGTTTGGTTCCCCATAACAATTACAATTGCTGTAACATTTAGCATCAGTTTTGTGTCTTTCTCTATGTCTGGTATATTGCTTCCTATCAGAGCATAACAGAATCAAAGAGAGCTCCCAGATCTGACCCTATCATGTTCTTTACAAGCACTTTTACTGTTACTGCCCTGAGAAATAGGAACGCAGTTACATGAAACTACGAATGTGATTAGTGTGTCTCTTGCAAGGGGACAGGAAGACAGAGTACTCCAGGATCACAAGCAATCTAATGTGGCCTAGGAAAACCTCCCTTCTCCCTAGTGCTTCTTACTGTATGAGGAACAAGTAAATAGGATCAGGGGACAAGCCACCTAATGTGCAAGACATTGGGAAGGTCCTTCTATTGCTTGGGCCTAAAGCAGCCTGTTTTAATTCCCTTTTCCACTTTTAATCCATAAGTCCATTATTTAAATCTGTATTTCTAAAATTACAACTATTATTGGTGCCAGTACTATTACTTTAATGAGAAACTAAAGGGAAGTACATTTGAGATAAGAAAAAACGTTCTGTTTTAAAAAAAGGAAGTAGATTGTCATTGCAAACTGTCTTAGTCAGATCAAGTTGTTATAACATAAGCCACGGATTCATGCCTTGAACAGGAAACATTTGTTTCACACAATCTAAAGCCTGGGACATCCGAGTCTCCATCATTGTCTGATGAGGGCCTATTCTTTGGCTTGTAGATGGCTGTGTTCTTATTGTATCTTCATAAGGGAGAAAGAGCAGAGGAAGAGGAAGAAGGAAAAGAGGGAAAAAGAGAGAAAGAGAAGAGAAGAGGGGAGGGGAAGGAAAGGGGTAGAGAGGAGAAGTTATCTTTTGTATAATAATGATATTAATCTCATCAATAGTTCTGTTTTTATCTCCCAACGACCTGATCTCCAAAAATGATTATATTGGGTTAGGATTTGAATTAGGGGAGAGACTTAAACATTCAATCCATAGCATGGGCAAAAGCTGTTCTTATAGAGCAGAAATAGGATATGCTCAAAAGCTGATAGTCATCAGTACTTTTCAAAAGCAGCACAGAAGGAAGGAAGAAACATATCCTTAGATATATATGGTAAGTACTGGAATTCATACTGACAAACATGGACGTCAAAACCATCTCCAGATCAAACTGTGTCATTCAAATCAAGTATAATTTGAAGTTTTTCAGAATGTGATTTTTCTGATTTCTCAGGATTCCATCTCAGGTCAGAGCTCATGTTAAAGTGGGTCCTGAACCCCATAACGCAGGAAGTTCAATGGCAGTACACTCCATAGGCCTCTTACACAACAGTCATCTTATCAGTCATCCTTTTTTAATTTTTTTCTCGTATCATACCTAAAGATTTACTCCATTATCCATAATTAAACATAAATTTCAGAAAGTTAGCTGATAAAACTGAAAGTGGTAATGCTGTGATTTGGATACATATTTTTCTGACCCAAAACCCATAGAGTTTTTTTTTTTTTTGAATCAGTGATTTATTCAGATCATAGGTTACACTATCTCAGTGCTTTCCTCTAATGCATCATCTTAATCAATTCACAAACAAATACATAAATTAGTGCATAAATGAAGAAAGAAATAGAAGTGAAAAAGGAAAGTTGATGAAAAAGGTCTATTTTAAATGATGTCTTAACCTGTTTCCAGGTCAAAGAGGCTGAGGCACACAACTAGTCTAAACTAGTCCAGGCTCCACTTCCCAGGGAAGTATATGTGTCCAAATGAGATTTGAATAAGGAGGTGAGACACTCATTCATAACCTGACTGTGCCATTTCCTAAGTTTATGTACTAATGTACTGTTTCCTTCCCTCCAAAATGTATATGTCAGATGGGAAAATATAAGTGAGATTCTGTTGAGCTCACTAGTTGGGAAAACAAAGTTTATGCATGGATTTTTCTTTCAATATTTTATTATAACTTACTGAGATTATTTAGTAAAAATACATTCAACAGGCGGTTGAAATGGGCTTGCAATTTTGATAGACGAAGCTTGATTCTTGTTTTTCATGAAAAGGTAGAGTCTCTGTTTGTCTTATCCCTCTTTCTCAGTATATATTAGAAATTTCATAAACATTGTTAAATAAGTCTTCTAAGACTCAAAGCAACTCTTATCCATGATCTCTTGCAGAAATAAAAAATAAGTTACATAATCTCCATTTGCAGTGGCACAGGTTGAACATTCCCTATCCAAAAGGGAGGGGTGTGGAGATAGAAAATGACTAGAGCAAAGTAAGACTGAAACCCACCAGAGCACACATTAAATTCCATAGCTCTACATTAAGCATTTGTGATGCATAGTGGTCAGATGTGAGTTCCAGAATCTTGGACAACCCCAACTCATGGTCTTGCTGATTTTAGCCCACAAGGCTCATTTCATGGGCTGGATTGACTTGCTGCCTGTTGGTTTCCTCAGCAGATGCTTTACATTCCTGGCATCTTCAGTTTCCTAAGTTTCTACTGAAGTCTTGTCCTCACTACCATATCTCCACCTACTATCTTTCCAGAGGTTACTAGGAAGAACTGTGGCACAGTTACGCATTTTTTTGCCTGCCCTCCAATGTCTTCCTTTGGTATCTGGATGGAAGACTCCATGATCCCATTGCAATCTGTGTGCCTACATACCCAGCATCACATGAGTTACACCAGTTTGCCTCCAGCTCAAAGAGTAGCTAGACCCCTTGGACCATTAATGCAACATCCTCTAAGTACCTGAATAGCTGAGAATGGCAAAATTAAACACAGGGAAACAATTCCAATTTGGCCGTTCTGAAGGCACCAGGTTTGCACATTTCACCACAAGGCCTGTGTAGTGGGAGGGGTTTTGATAATTCCTGAGATGCTTTTGAGACAACTTTTCTCTTGTTTAAGTTCAGGTTTCTTTCTTTATAATGGTATTAATCATTTCAAGAAAGACATGTCCTTTTAAGCCAAATTAACATGTAGTTCTTCTCTGGTCAATCTCCAAGTTTTTCAAATCTTTATCCTCACTATTTTCATTATAACTCTGAATAAAATTGCCAAGCAGCACTCATGCCAAAGCATGAATTTTTAATGACATTGTCATGTCCTCTATGAAATCAGTTAATCTGGTACCTTTGCATTTATCCTCTCATACAAAATTTTAAGACATGGGAAAAATGCAGACATGAGTGTTTTGACCAGAGTATAGCATACATGGCTTCTAATCTAATTCCTGATAGTTTTCATTCCAATATGAAATCATATCATCCTGGTTTTTAATGTCTAAATTCTTATCAGTATTCTGGTTTTCTGAGTTCTAACCTGGTTGCCCATCAGGCTCAGTTCATAGCATGTGACATCTCTCTCTCTCTCTCTTTCTCCCTCTCTCTTTTCTTTCTTTCTTTCTTTCTTTCTTTCTTTCTTTCTTTCTTTCTTTCTTTCTTTCTTTCTTTCTTTTGTGCATGTTTGCAGTACATAAGGATTATAATCCTTGTGGAGAGTTACTACGTGTGCATAACACATCTCAATTCTTTTTTAATACTCTTTTTCTTCCTTTTATCATCCCTCTATCTCTTGATTACCTTCTACTTCCAACTACGTATCTGTTATTTTGCTTTTTTTTCCCTTTGGTTTCTCACATAAAAGAAACCATATAATATTGGACCTTCTGCAGTTGATTTATTTCACTTAAAATTATGGTCTCAAGATAGAACCATTTTCCTACAATGTCTCAAGCATCTCTTTCTTTAGAGTATTTTAGGACTTCTTTAAACTAATTCTCCAAACTCCTCCAGAAATCAGTTCCAAAAGCTTCCAAACTGTGTGATGAGATACAATCACACAAACGACCCTACTTCCTGCTACTAGTGTTCTATATTGATCAGCTTTCTCACTGCTGGAACAAAACATTTAATAACACAAATTAAAGGATGAGAGGTTAACTTTTGTTTTGTGATTTTAGAGGGTTCAGTTCATGGTCTCCTGGATCCAGAGCAGAAATATCTGCCAGGAAACAGAACACAAGGAAAGAGTTCCAGAGACAGCTATACTCCCCAGTGCTACACCTTGGTGACCAAATTCCAACTGGACTGTACTTTCTAATAGCAAATTTAAATGTTAGTAAGTTAATCCACTGATTAGTAGAGTGCACCATGAGCCAATCACTTCTTTGGCAGTCTTGTTAATCCAGTCAAGTTGATGATTCACTGGTACACCAGAAAAATACATTGAAGCTTACAAAGACCAGTTTCACGGTAGCAATAAAAAAGATTTGCACAAAGGAAATTTTAATATTGCTTTTTTATTCAAGATTTATGTAGGATTTACATACTCATATACACTTTTGTTGATTTACATACTCATATATATTTATGAGACTTTGAAAACCTCAGAAACTAATGAAAAGAAAGTGCTTGTTTAGTCCTTTCCTACTTTGCTATAGTGCTGTAGTATTGGAAAGAGTGGTACAGATCATTTAACCTAAATATAGACCATGTGGATGCAAAGGTACAAACAAATAGACATAGTCTGATCTACAAGTAATTTAAAGTTCACCTGGGAGAAAAAAAACAAATTAAATGATACCTTGTTAAGCCTTGTATACAGAGATATGACCCTTCAGAGAAATCTTCATCTCTATATATAACTCAAGAAATGTTTTCTAGAGTAGTTGAAAAATGGGTGGTAATTACCTAAGTATTAAAAATGGAAAACTGAGCATTGAAAGCAAAGTTCAGAGGAGGAACGAAGTTCCATGTAAGCTAAAGAAAATATGCCAATAATAGGAAGCATATCACTCCCAAAGTAAAGGACCTCATGTTCTTTTTTAACTCATTCTTGAAATCAGAAAGGTTGTATAAAAATTCACTGTTTTCTGAAGTGAGTAAGATTGTGCAAAGTGTCATTAGTTTTTAAAACATTAAAAGTCTGCAAAACTTACTATTATGATGTCGGTTGGCCAGAACCATCCAATTGAGTTGACTATGTCAAATAGGTTAGGCCAATGAGAAATAAGCAAGTGTATATTTGTTTGTGGTTTGAGGAATAGCAATTTTGAGAAATCTCTGCCTTTTCTAATAGAGACATGGCTTTGTAAGTCTATTTTTTTTCCTCATGCTTATCTTTGAACCAAGATATGTCTATAGAATGAGAAGGATAAGGATAGAAATCATTCCCACTACAAATGAAGAAGAAAAATAATAAAAACAAAATACAAAAGGCTTGAATGATAACATCATGAAGTTATTACCAATAATCACATGTTCAGGCAACTTGTTATATCAAGGAAAAGACTTACTGAATTACCTTGAGTTTCCTGTCATTCACTTTTGAAAGCTTCCTCAACTATAGATATTATCAATCCCATGTTTTAGTCACCCATTTCTTTATTTCCCTTTTTCATTTCTTTTCTTTTGTCTTTTTTGAGACAGGATTTTGCTATGCAATTCAGACTGGCCTTGAGCTCACTTTATATCTATGGTTAGCCTCAAACTCAATGCAATCCTTCTGCCTCAGCCTCCAGTGTTCTAGAATTACAGTCATGTATCACCACACCCAGTTACTTACCCATTTCTGTCCAGCTATCTCTTATTTACAGTTGATTTTTCCATGTGCCCTTGGCCAGTTACTTCACTAACTACAGATGATTACCATTTTTGTTTGTTTTTTGCGGCACCAAGGATTGAACTCACAACCTTGCACCTGCCAGATAGGCGCTTAAGCCACTGAGCCAAACTCCCGGCCCTAGTTTTTTTGAGGCAGGATCGCACTACTTAGCTCAGACCAGCCTTGCACTTGCGCTGTAGCCCAAGCCAGCCTCGAACTCACAACACTCCTCCTATCTCAGCCTCCCAAGTGCTGGGATTAAAGGCATGTGACTTAAATAAATTCAAGTTATGCAAACATAGTCCATGCCCAGTCTCTCCATAGGAAACAAGAAGTGGTTAATGGTCCAAGTTCCAGAGACAAAGTTATAGGTCTTAATCTGGACTTCATTTTAATAACTGTATGGGCCATAGTGTATCAATCTGCAAACAGTGACTTTCAAGTAAAATTCACAGGGCTCTTACGCATGTTAAATGAGACTCCTAAAAGCACTTAGCAGAAGGCCGAGTTTCAAATATACACAATGCTGCTTTAAGTTTTGGTTTTATCATTAATTAATATTCTCCAAAGAGTCTATTAATCTTTCCTACCACTAAAATCCTATTATATTCCTCACTGGCTAGTATAGTATCAACAGATATTTAATTCTTTTTATTCAACTTTGTGTTTAAAAATGGGTTATTTTGTACTTATAAAAGTATTCTAAATTACTGATGATCCAGGAATTTTCTTTCTACATGTGATGTTTACAGGGAATTCGCAGTTCTGAGCCCACAGCATATGTGCATTAATAATATTTCAAGCAGAATTCTGCATTATTTGCAGGTGTCACCTCTTTAATCTTCACCATGTGCTGAGTTAGGTGAGGTTAGTATCGTGGCGTTGCCGTGGAACTATGCAGCACTGTGATCCTCATCACTCACCTGAGGTCACACAGTTAGGAAGAGAGGGCTGGGCTGAAGTGACAGCAGCCCACCCTCCCTAGCATTCTCCTCCCTCATCCATATTAACAACTCATGCTTACCCCACCACACACCAAGGGGCCACCAACCAATACAAGTGGACAGAACATGATGAACTGCCAGTAAGTGAGCCATCCTCCTCTCTCATTTCCAAGTCAGCACAAAAACTAGATTAGAACATTGTGTCTTATCAGGTCTTTGTGCTTCCTTCATTTAGATCTTTCAGAGTATACCATCTTTTTTCTCCATTAGGCTGCACCAGGTACAACATACTTATCTCTGAATGTCCAGGATGTAGCACAATTCCCGGAACACAAAATATCTCTCACAATTACTAAATAAAATATACTGAAGATTGAAGTTCCATTTAAAAAGATAAAACAAATAATAGAATTTATCAATTTATTCCTGGAACAGTCAGTATTTACAATAATGCAAACTATGTAAGTTTTAAATTTATATTTTTGCGACAATAGTTTAATATTAGCCCCACTTCATACTTCATGGTTATTTGATTAAAATTTTTTCATACATTCTTAAAAAAATTAAGTTACAATGCTGCCTCATTTCCATACTGAATAAACTATGAGATGCCAAACTCATCATTTGTTTAGAGAAAAGCAATTGCCCTTTGACTTGCAACATTAAAAAACAAAAATTAGTTCAAAAATTTAGTTTGAAAAGAATAATTTTGCTATGATACAGTCATACTAACAATTCAGTTTAGGAAGACACAGTTGGAAGACCACGGTCAACTTCTTTCTGTATCTGAAGAGATTTTGGTCTCATAGTGGTGTAGACCACTTACCGGCAGCTGGACCTGTTAAAACAGGAAATGGTGGGGAACTGGGGCTTTTTCTCTGCTACAAAAATTCAATTAAAAAAATAAGCGAATCTGGATGCTTAGAAATGCTTTACTTTCAATTTTCCAAGGTGGACTTCAGTGGAAACAAAAACAAAAATGTTTTTCTCCTCTTAGAGGACAACATGTCTCCTTGAAATAATGTATATGGAAGCACTTACGAATTCAAGTAATTCACTGCAATAATCAGTGTTATTCTTGTTTAAAATAAAACCCTGAAGAAGCAAATCACTTATTAATTGAACACAACTAATTTTACTGCAAGTTTTCTGAGCAGCATATTTGTGTTCCACTATCTCATGCACCCTCCTGGTTCCCACCACATTCAGATTCTTTGCAGCACTTGTTCTACAATCCCAGGACATATCCAAGTTGGTTGTGCAGATGACAGAGACAAGAAATGGCAGTTTTCTAACAATGCAACTGATCACTTATTCCAGATTGATGTATAAACATGCAAACCAAAGCTTTATTTGGTGAGTAAGAGTTTCCAGCTTTAAAATACATATACAATGTCTATTTAATAGAATAAAAATATTTCTTCTTATTATAGATTTAGGCATCAAAAATTTATACTAAATTGAGTTAGAAAATTGGTTAGGAACACTTATAATTCTTTCCAAAGAGTGATAATTTTCTCTCATAACTTCTTTGTTTTTAATTACCACAATGTCTGCATCTCCATGAAGAAATGCTTTTACATTTAGTTAAATTATTATTTATGAATTAGCATTTTCTTGCCCACATCACTAAAAAACGAAAATTTTGAAAGCACATATTTTGCATTAATACATGTGAATTCTTCTCAGTGATATATTACATGAAATCTTTCGTTTTGCAAACTGATCAATCCATATGTGTATGGCTTGTGTCTCAATGCCCGCCCAAGGCTCCATGCAGTCATAGGTGGGGTTTTTTCAGAGGCGGCCAGATTTAGAGTGGGTGAAGCTGGAATTGATTTATATGTGTCACTCTGCCTTGGAGCCAGTGAACTATGGACTGAAACCTCTATAAACTATGAGCTAAATAAACCTTTAACTTTGAGTGTTAGGTATTTTGTCTTGATAATGAGAGAAAAGTAACTAAAACTACATGTAAACTCTTAATTGTATTTGTAAATACCAAACTCTGGATGCCAGTATCTTGTCAGACCAAAAGTTTCTAAAATAGAACCGACAAAGTTTCTTTGTCCTGCCTAACTGAACTTCTAGTTCCCTTCTCTTTTAATGTGTGATTTATTTCTATTGTTGCAAAGAAGAATAAGTATATAAGAACAAAAGTGTGTCTAATAAAAGAGAAAGAAATGGGCTGGGGATGTAGCTCAGTGCACAAGCGTCTGACTGGCAAAGTGTGAGGTTGTGAGTTCAATTCCTAGTACAAAAAAAAAGAGAGGGAGAAAAAGATAAGAAATTTTCCTACTGAGATATAAAACAAAAATGTAATTCTCTGAAAGACTTGTATAATTCTCTTTAAGTATGTACCAATCTTCGGTATATGAAAATAGAAACATTCTATCAAATTCACATAGGTCCCAGTTTATAAAAATCGTAAATCACATTATCGTATTATATTTTCTGATAATTATGTCTAGCTTCAGGTGATATATATATATATATATATGTATATATATATATATATATACATATATATATATATATATGCATGATCCAAGAACATCCAGATAAAAAGAAATTCTAATCAGTCATCTAGAATGTTAGTTTGTTCAAGAGCAAATATCTGTTTGCTTGAAGCTCTCCAAATCACAGATTTTTTAAACTTTTATCGAGATGGTAATATGTATTGTACTTGCATAATCTACTGGACAAACAGAAGAAAAATAACTATAATATCAGAGGATGAAGAAGATAATGCGAAGCTGATATGAGTAGATGGGCACATCTAAAACCCATCTAGATAGCTATCACATTATCAGGAATGCTGAATCAAGAGTCTTACCAGTATTCTTTGTGGTCTTTCCTTGCAATAAGAGTAGAGCACATACATAACGTCCTCAATCCTTGTCTTTGTTCAGTAGCCATTTTAGCTTCCTGTGTCCTATGTTCTGTGTGTGTTATGCTGTGTAACAAATTACCACAATCTGAGCTGCTTGAGATATCACATTCATTAAAGCTAAGTTTCTGTAGGTCAGACACTCAGACATACCTTCTTTGGGCTCCCAACTCAGGGTTGCTTAAGGCTGAAAACAAGGTGTTGGCTGATCTGTGATCTCATCTGGAGATTAGGAAAGGTTCTGTTCCCAGCCTCCCCTGCTTTATGGCAAGGATTAGTTCCTGAGCAGGTTTAGCCTTACAAGAGTCATGCAACACTTCCAGTCAGCAACAGGCTATGAAGGCTGTTTGTGTCTCTAATTTCAGGGAAGGACTCACCTAGAATAATTCCTTTTCAGGCAACATGAAGCCAAATTATTAGGGAACTTAATGACATTCAAAACATTCCCTTCTTTTCTACACTCTGCTTTCAGAGGCAAGTTGGAGGTTCCTTTCATCCTCTGGGGAAAGGGATTACACAAAATCCTAGAGATCAGAAACAAGGGCTAGGAAACTTTGAGGCTATTTTGAAAGACTACCTACAGCATCTTATCAAATAGGGATTTGCATCTCTCATAATCACCACCAGTCACTGGGCTGTGTGCAGCAGTGACAGTGGTAATGAAACAAAATGCACCTACTCTATGAAAATTTTAAGTTCACAAAACAGTCTTGTTGCCTACAGATCAGAAGATATTTGAAACTTACTCATTCTGGTTAACCAAAATACTATGTAAAAAGGTTATTAACTATTCTTCCTTCCCAAGCCTTTGGAAATCATATTTGTACTGTGAGTTGGTGAATTTCACTCTTTTATAAACTTCACATAAATGGTTTCATGCAGTTTTTATCTGTATGACTGGTTTGTCATTAGCCTACTGACCTTAACGTTTGGACACATTAACACAAGTTGATAAATGTTCTTTTAAAGCCTAAATAGGATCCTACCATATTCTCAATATCACTACACATCAGAGAAAAGCAAATCAAAGCTACTATGTGATATCACCTCAATCATGTCAGGATGACTATTATCAAAAGACAGATGAAGATGAGGAAGAGCAAGACAAGAGAAATGCAATTGTTGGTGAAGATGTGGAGAAACTGAAACCCTTGCATACTATTGGTGGGAATGGAAAATGAATGTTACATTCACTATGGAAAACAGTATGGAAGTTTTATTGATCTGTTTGGCCTACTAAAGCAGAACACCATAAACTGGGTGAATTATCAGCAACCTACATGTATTTCTCATAGATCAGGAGTCTGGGAAGTCCATGGTGGGGGTATTAGTAGATGCCATGTCTGGTGGGGGCTCCCTTTCTGGTTCATAGACAGCTGTCCTCACATGATGGAAATCAGGAGGAAGCTCTAGAGGGGTCTTCTATAAGAGAACTAATCCAACTCAGGAGAGCATCTTATTACTTCACAAAAGCCTCACTTCCTTTAGTAATCCCCTTATTGGGGATTAGTTTTCAACAAAAGTATTTGGAAGAGCACAAACCTTCAGTCTGCATTAAAGATTCTCCCAAAATATTAAACATAAAACTACCATATGAGCCAGTTATCCCACAACTTGGTATTTTTTCCAGAGGAACTGAAATCAGTGGTGAAACATTATCAGGACCTCCCATGTTTACTAGTGTACTACTCACAATAGGCAAGACGTAGCAAATGCTTTCTTTAAAAAGTACATGTGTTACAGATCCTGAAGTTCCTGCCACAGATCACACAGCCAAAGTACACAGAGCCAGCAGCACTCTCTATTTGGCCACGGTGTTAGGGTAAGATGTGGAGAAGTTCTCACAGTATGCAGGGAAGGTTGTTATTTGAGAAATACTGGGTGCCAGATGAGGGAAGTGGTCCATGAGAGGGGAGTCACCCTCTTCACACTCCCAAGGGCTTGGTGCAGCTGCTGTTGCTAATCTTGTTGCTTCCAGAAATGCAAATGCAAGTGCTATTTCCTGCTTCCAACTGAGACAACATAGGAGAATATACTATTAGGAGGTACCCATGTCTACCTTTCTACTATAATCAACAAAAACCCAATTTCGCCCACTATGTTAAGGTATTTCATTGCCAAAATGCTCTGTTTCTATGTGTGTGCCTCATTATGGATTCAAAAGGGGCTATTTATGTGTTGCACTTTATTAAGGATGATGTGTATTTGATTGTGAAAACAACCAAATTCCATTTGTTTTTCTCTTTTTTTTTTTTTTACAATCTTGTTCAACCTACATTTTGGTGATTTTCTAGCACTTTATGAGCTTTTCAGACTCCTTGTGACAGTGCTGTTGATGTCTGCAGCTTAAGGAATTGGTATTCCTTGTTGAACCTGATCAAAATCTCCTTAAGGCACAGTACATATGATGGCACCATCAGGGATATTGCAGTTATTTCAAGACATTCTGGAAAAGGCAATCACCTGAATGGGAACTCACCGTGACTTCACCCTCCCACATCCACAGGAATACATACTAACTCTTCAGGCACACTGAGACATTTATTTCAACCAGGAAAAAATAGGTTATCATTTTCATCTCTACCTCTTAGGCTATAAACCTCCCCCTAAGGACAAGCAGGGGAGTAAATTCATATTTCTCTGTTCTCTTTCCAATTGTATTGTAATGATATAAAATACACCCAGTCTTTTTAGATCATGTGGATGCTTTATACACTGTAAAAAGTGACTGAATTTTCTATATCAAAGTAATAAAAAATTACTTTAAATTTTACCAATATATCAGGTATCCAAAAATGACCTTCTTCTTGGTTTAAAAGCCAATGACTCAGAAGATACTTGTTTAGTCACTGTGAACACATGGTGAGTAGTGGTTTGAAACCATAATCAAATCAATAAAAAAAAAAAATCCTTGACCTCTTGTTCTCAAATAACATGTATTTTTCAAATAGTGATATGTGCAGTGACAACAGAAAGGAAAAAGGAGACTATTATTTATATAGTTGCTTTAGTTACTTTTCTCATTGCTGAGACAAAATATCCAACACCTAGAGTTCAACGAGGGAAGCATAATTGTAGCTCGCAGTCTGTAGTGATCTCAGACCATAATCAGCTGACTCTAAGGCAGGGTGGCATGGCAGAGGAGAAAAAGTCCATGGCAAGCAGAAGCCAGCAAGAGCAAGCAAATGACAAGCCATGATGGCAGCTTCTTTCTGTCTCTGTCTTACCCAGGTTGTCTGCCCTGTGCAGGTAGCACTCACATCCTTAATCCTAGCATCACACCATGATTCAATCCCAGCATCATATCCCTGATCCCAGTAGCACAAACCCATGATCCAAAAAACCCCACCTACAACTGCATTAGGCTTTGGGATACATCTATATACCAGTCATAACAAAATGATATCCTCAAAGGCCTTGCCTGTGAAGGCGAGCATTGTGCAGCATCTTTGCATGTTTTTCGTTAACCTCAAGTAAATTTCAGGATTATGGTGACATTGTTTTATATATAAAATTATAAAAATGTACATAATATCAAGATTTAACATTTGAACTATTTAAATTGCACAATTCGACGCCCTTAAGTATATTCATATTGTAGTGCAAATATTACTGCCGTCCATCTTGAAAATGTTTACAAGTTTCAAAATTAAAACACTCTACTCATTGAAATCTCTTTCATTCCCCCTCCCCACTATCCTCTACCATCGCTGGGCAAGTATCATTCCACCTTCTGTCTCTCTGAAATTATCTATTTCAGGAACCACAGATAAGTGGAATCAATTATTATCCATCCCTCTGTAAATGACTTATTTCACAGTGAATGGTGCTTTTAAGATCCATTTATAGGGTTACATGTGTCAAATTTCTTTATTTTTAAGGGAAATTGTGAGTAATAGTCTACTGTGTATGGTCCTCACATTTTATTTAACCATTCACTCATTCACATAAACTAGGATGATTCCACTCTTCTTTGTGGTGGTTGTGAATAATGTAATTATGAACACAAGTGAACACATTTCTAGTCTAATCATTGTTTTCAAGGTTTGGTTAGGTATTAAGAAAAGGAATTGCTGAATTAGATGTTCATTCTTAGTTTAATTTTTTGAGATACTGTCATAACATTTTCCCAGGTAGTCACCACTTCACATTCTTACCAAGAGTGAACAAGTGTTCTTATTTTTCCTCATTCTCAGTTATTTTCTATTTTATAGAAATAATAGACTTCTTCGTGAGTAAAAAAAAAATTAGACTGTAGTTTGATTTACATTTTCCTGCGTCTTGCTCATGGCTATACCTAGGGTGATGTCTGGATGATTAAATAAATCAAAATGGTATCATGAGTTGATGAAGAAAGACTGAAAGTACACTGATTATGGAATGGAGCTGCAAGTATCAGTATACACATGTCAAATCATCTCTGTTAGAGTTTTGCGATTGACATTGACTAGCTATCAAAAGTTAAAGGGAGGAGAAAAGACAAAGACAAGGAAGCAGGATCACCCCCTAATTACACAAGGCCCCCAAAAAGACATCAAACCATACATAGAGCTGAGAAAGATAAACCACACACAGAACTGGGAAACAACCCTCCAAAAAAGACCAGATGCCAAGGTGGAGAGGCAAAGGGACAAGAAAATAAGGACGCTGATAACCAGAGACAGTTGCAGCACACTGGGTTTTCCAAATGACGTGAAAGGATTGGGGAAACCTTTATCAGAGTAGTGAAGTCATCCACAAATTCGTATTTATGAATCACAAATTGGAGACAAGTAAGAGGGGAAGCAGAGAGACCTATTACGAGTTTACTCCAACAGATCAGGCCTGGAGAGAATGTAGGCCTGATCGGGTTTAGTAGAGATTTTAAGGACAGAGCTTATAGCACACCTACTGGACTAGAGTTCATGATGTCTTCAGTTGCTGAGAAATGGAAGACTTAGAGGAGATGATTTAAGGGCTGGAGAAATGGACCAAGAATTCTGTCTTGAACCTTTCAAATCTGAGATCTTCTATAAACTCAGCCGCAGTGTCAAGTGAATTGAAGAGTTTGGAGTTCAGAGACAGAGGTAGCGATATAAAAATGAGGGATCTGCTTATCCACGGTATGAGTAATGGGTCATATAAATGAGTATTTAATCTGTAGGACAGGATGAGCTCTCTGGGAGTGAGAGAAAAGGGAACAAAACCCAGCATGGAGCTCAGCAGAACACAAATATTTTGTGATTGGGGAAGCCAAGAGAAATGTTTAAAATGTGGCTGGTGAGAAAGAAGGAAAAACAGGATGTGATGCAGAAATCAGGCCTGAAGTGGGAAGTGAAGGAAATGAAAAGTACTAAGGCCAAATTCCAGAAAGATCTAGTCACATCAGACCACTACCTTGAATCCCCCACCCAATAAAAATAGGGATCTTAGCTGTAAGCAGGAGAAATTACAAATGTATCTTTCTCTAGATCAATTTAGAAGAAAGCTGAAAGCACATCACTTTTGTAATAAATAAATAGAACCATTTCTAGGAGACTGTCATTACCTATAATTTAACCAGATGAAATTAAATCTCCCAACTCTAAATGTCAAGAGTATTAAACACAGAATGCATTCCACTGTTATTAGCAAAGTAGTAAACCAGGCTGACATTCAAAATACCCCAAAAGCAAAAACCATGACTGTCAAACCACTCCAATTAGCCCAAACACATTCTAGCAAAGGCAACAGCCTTTAATGAGCTGATTATTTTGACTTTAATTAAATGACCAGATATCCTGAAGAACTACTCAAAGAATTACTTTATTTATAATTGTATCACAATCTCATGTGGAAATTCCAGACCTACACCACCAACTTCTATTGTTTTTGTTTGTTTGTTTGTTTAGTTGGTTTGTTTTTTCCATCAGGACAACTGATAACAGGGCTTACCTTCAACTCTGCTCAGGAAGAGTCAGCTATTTTCCTCAACAACACGGCTCATCCTTGAGTTTCACTCTTCTTGAGGGCAAGTGTTTTGCATATTTAGTGCCTTCCAATGAGCGTATTTTACATTATTGACAAATCATTTTCTATTCATGATTGTGACTTCTGGAGGACCAAGGTGAAAACCATCCCAGGAATTAAGAGAATATGACTAGGGCAATTTCATCCTGACATTAATAAAATGTGGGAAGTCCTTTTATCTCCTTTGATAAGAGATGATGTTGCAAAAGAAAAACATATTATATCTTTGTTTCCTTTATGAAAATGAAGAATTCAAATAAAGAATTTGAGACGGTTATAATGTGATCTTCTGGGAAAAGCCTGGGGTGAGTTGCTGACCTTCCAAATCAGCTCTACATTGGCTGAAATCCAGGCCCAGCCTTCAATAAGTTACATGTTATGTTTGTGAAAAGATTCTTGGATGGAGAAATGATGTCCATGGTCAATGCATGATATCCGGTGTAACAGGAGTTGCCAACTGCCTTGTTGCTAGAACTGAGAAATGTTGAAAAGAAAGCTGAACTAAAAATCGTTTGTGTATTAAAAAAAAAAAGAGAGAGAGAGAAGAGAAAAAGCTAGAATGCAAATATCAATAACCACAGGCAATGGCGGATAGCGAGCCACGCTGTGAATGGCATAATGGATGTAAGGTGAGGTGGAAGTTATCATATCTAAATGGATTCAACCAATCATCTTCTGCCAATGCCATTTGACACCAAGAGACTCCTAATTACTGCACCTTCCATTCCTCCTCAAGGAGCAAAACGCATCTTCTAGAAGGAGTGAAGGTGAATGTACCAAATACTGAACATTTGCCTGAAAAAAAGTTAAGCTTCTTGAAGAAGCGCCCCCCCCCCATGAACTCATTACCATTAATTGGCAAATTAGTTTTCAGTCACTTTTTGCTACTTACTGGAGTGGGGGCTAAGGAGGAAAGTGAGAGCAATTATGGAATTTATATGTTAGGTAGATCAATTAAGGAATAAATAACTGTGTTTTCTTCGCATAGCTGAGCTGTAGTGAGCAAATTTTCTCTGCTGTGCCACTGAAAGGGAACTTCATTCTTCAAGCTAAAATGCTTCAATGCATCACTGATCAGCTTTGCTGCTTCCTTTTCCTGATTTCTAATCTGTCACTTCCAGTTAGACATCTGGCTCCTTAAATCTGCCACTTCCTTCCTTTTTTTCTACCTAGGCTAAAGCAACATCCTCTTCATTGGTCTAACAATCTCTTCCCACTCTAAACCACCTTCTGAATATTATTTAAGTATGATATGATCATTTTCATTATATTATTTGGTTTAAAATTTCTCCTGGTTCCTTACTGTATGCAGTTTCATCTGTATCCTGTGGACACTGAGGTAGTGCTTCCTAAAGAGAGGTCTCCATACCAGCAGGATAATTATCTTCTAGAAACTCCTTAGAAATGTAAATTCTTGTATCCCTATATTGGGCTACTGAGAATTAGAAATTCTTGTGGTTGGACCCAATCATCTGTCCTCTAACAACTTTCCTAGTGACATTTATGCAGGTTCTCTTTGACAAATAGTTTCCTGGTGGAACCACGGAAGTTAACTCAGAATTTTCAGTGGCCAATAAAGGAGTTGTGGTCAGAGCCTTGGGGGAGGGAGGGATCAGAAAGGGAAAGACAGCATGCCACCAGCTCTGATAACACAAAGAGAGTGTTCTTTTGGCTCTGCACAGACTTGCACCTTATATATTATTTGTGTAAGTTGTGAGATTTGTTCAAGGTTCTTGTTCTCTTCTGCTTCTATTTCTCCTTCTTCCCCTTCTCCTTCTCCTTCTCCATTTCTCCTCTCTTCTTTTCTTTTTAGCAGTGAATATGATCGCTCCATAAATATTCATTGAAAAGAACTTATTTCTTTGAATTAATGTTGCAGTAATTCAAAAACAATTATTTTTTCATAAATGGATTCCATACTCTTTTCTAACAGTCACTCTGGCAACATCCTACAGCCTTGAGTACTATAGCTACATTGCAGAACTTATTGTGGGGTAGAGTGATTCTTCCCATAACATTTTTCCATTTTTAAGATTAATTTAGGTGTTTCTGTGTTTGTCATTTTCTTTTTTCTTTTCTTTCTTTTTTTTTTTTTTTTTTTTTTTTTTTTTTTTTTTTTTTTTTTTTTTTTTTTTTTTTTTTTTTTTTT